>PVKU01012194.1:0-37280 GCA_004027475.1 Anoura caudifer | reverse complement strand
GGAGGGGAGGGGAGGGGAGGGGAGGGGAGGGAGAAATCATTTATATTTAAGGAATTGGCTCATGTGATTGTAGGCTTGGCAAGTCCAAAATCAGATGGAAGAGGCTGGCAGGCTGGAGACCCAGGGAAGAGTTTCAGTTCAAGCCCAAAGGTCCTTGGCTGGCAGAATTCCTTCTTACTTGGGGGAGGTCAGTCTTTTGTCCTATTCAGGCCTTCAGCTGATTGGATGAAGCCCACCCACATTATGAAGGGTAATCTGCTTATTCACAGCTCACCAATTTAAATGTTAAATTATTTAAAAAAATAGCTCCAAATAAACTTCCAGAATAATGTTTGACCACAACCCAACCATATTGGCACATCAAATTAACCATCATTTATTTATCCATGCATCAGGTGATGGAAATTTGTGCTATCCTTACTTTTTGCTTATTATGAGCTGCTATGAACATTCATGTACAAATGTTTTTATTAATCTAGGAGTGAAATGACTGGGTTAAATGGCAACTCTATGTTTAACATCTTGAGGAACTCCAAAACTGTTTTCCCAAGCAGCTGCATTTTATATTTCCACCAGCAAAGTGTCAGGCTCCCAATTTCCCCATACTTTGCTAACACTTATTATTTCTTTTTTATTAGCCATTCTAGTAGGTGGGAAGTGATATCTCATTTCCATTTCCCTGATGCTATCAAGCCTTTTTTCACATGCTTATTGATTGGCTTTTTGTATAGCTTCCTTTTAAAAAAATATTTTTAATTTATTTTTAGAGAGAGGGGGAAGGAAAGAGAAAGAGAGGGAGAGAAACAGTGATGTGTGAGAGGAACATCTTGATCGCTTACTTCTCACATACCCTGCACTGGGGACCTGGCCTGCAGCCCAAGCATGTGCCCTGACTGGGAATCAAACCAGTGACCTTTTGTTCACAGGCTGGCACTCAATCCACTGACAGCAGCCAGGGCTGTGTGTCTTTTTTGTAGAAACATCTATTCAGATTTTTTTGTCCACCTCTTAATTTCTCTTTAAGTTGTAAGTTGTTCTTTACATATTTGGAATACAGGTCCCATATATGATATATAATTTGCAAACATTTTCTCCCACTCTGTTGGTTGTCTTCTCATTCTCTCGATGATGTCATTTGTAGCACAAAAGTTTTTACTTTTGATGAAGTCCAATTTATTCATTTTTTGTTATTGCTTATACTTTTGGCTTTATATTTTAAAAACCAATGTCTAAAAATCTACCCAATGTCTAAAAATCTAAGTTTTCTTATAAGGGTTTTATATTATACCTCACATATTTGTGTATAATTTTTAATTAGCTTTGTGTGAAGAAGGAATCTTACTTCATTCTTTTGTATGTGGCTATCTAGTTTATACAGCACTTGAGCTTATACTTTTACCAAATTTGTCCTTAATTAAACTAATCCTTTTTATGTAAGTTACTTTAAGAGAAAAGGTTATAGCACTACCATAAGTATACAGCAAATGTAATTTGCCATAAAAAAAGAGAATATAAATACTAAGAAAACAAAACAAGACTAAAGTTTTAAAGATATAGATAAGTGCTGAAGCCTCTTTTTGTTTAAAAGGGGGATCGGAGAGTGTTAGTAAGGTATTAGGAATATACCAGCATCAAATTGAGATGTCCCCAGTTAGAAAGAATAAAAGAAGGAATTAAAAAGGAAATGCTTGTCTCACTGAGTAATTTGAGGGGATTTAGGGTTTTTCTATGAATGAATAGGTAAATAGGGAATTTCCTATGACCCCTCAGTGTGGATCACACCCTGTGGGAAACTGATGCCGATGCTGGCTAGCAGTGTCCACGTCATTATGGATGAATTAAAACATACACACAGACTACCGCGTCTGGTGGAGGAATAAGGACAACAGCATGGCTCTTCTCTCAAGAGGAGCAAAAGCTGCAGCCTCCGCCATGACAGGCCTTTATTCTAAATATTTCTTCACATTCCAAGATGGTTCTCCTTCACTATCCCCAGGTTACCACAAAAGAGCCAATGCCCCTCATTACATCACAGAAGAAGGATATTAGCAAATGAATAGTCAGCCAGTTACACTGGTCTCTGCAAGGTACTTGCAGGGTGAGGGGGTTTCAGCAAAGAGCAAGCCTCCAAAGAGCCTAGGTATATTGCAAATCTGACCACCCACGAGGGAACCTATCTGTGGGCATAGGTCCTGTGCATCTCCAAGTGGGAGCTGGGCCCACGCCACTCAGAAGGGTCTGCCACAGGCAACATTTCTCTTTTTCACTAGCAACAACAGTAATGGAAGGGACCTGGGCCGGAGAGGGAGCTCACCATGAGTGATCCCAGGCTCATCACTTATTACTTGGCCCTGAGGAACATTGCTGGGCTGTAGAAAATCTTTTTCAAATGGATGGTGTGAGGATTCAATAGTACAATATATTGAAGGCAGTCCAACATAGGGTAGGCATACAGAACTATGAGTGCCCTCTTGGCGTTCTTGCCACTTTCCGAAAAACAGAGAATCCAATACCCAAGTAGTGTTTCCCAAAATGTGGCTGCAGGTCTAGCAACATCAGAATTCCCTGGAAGAGGATCCACCCCAATTCTGTGGCACTATTGAACACAATTTGGGAACCACTCCCATAGACCTGCCTTGGATATCTACAGCTTCTTTTACTTCTGTTTTGACAGACTGGCCTTGGTGAATTTTCCCAGCTGAATGTGAATCCATCCCATTCCTGAAGACACAACCTCTAACAACCACTGCCAAGGCATTCTCAGGGCTCGGGAATTTGGTTTTATGAATGACGGCAGACAACAGCTAAAAGCACAGAGAATCCAAACACACCACCAAAAGTCCAACCTTCCTAGAGGCAGTGGTGATGTCCATGGTTTGTCCCATCTCTTCTCTTGCCAACACCTAGCTGCAGAATCACAGTGCCAATGTCATGGGTGAGCTGCAGAAAGGAGGGGCTAGGCAATCCCAATTGAGAATAATCAGTTCTTGAAAAATCACAAGCTCATTCACTTTGTGAAGAGCAACTGAGCCCCTCCTGAGGTTGTGCCAGGCACTGTGGGGTACAGATGTGTAAGGGGATACAGGAACCTGCACCTAGAACCTCACTTCCTGGGACAGGGAGTTGAGCCACATGTCATGTTAAATATCTACATAGGAGGGCTCCCAAGAAATGACATGCAGTGTGCATTCAGGGGAAGAATAAATAGTGGCTGGAACACCAGTGGAGGAAGAGAGGAAGCATATGTTCCAAAAGAGGACTAGGAGAGGCTGGAGAGATGAGGTACTCAGTGGGACAGAGGGTAGGTGTAAGAATGGACACAGAATATTATAAACTTAATGTTCTTTCTTTAAAACAACCAATTAATTCCCTTTTCACTCTAGAGGTCCTGTATTTCTGATTTCAGTTGACAGATGGAATACTGAATGTAGCCTTGAGCCTACATGTTCTTCTAGTTGGTGGCTGTTAATTAAGACAGCTACTGACAGGTAAGAGAAGCCATGCATAGGGGTGCAAGAAGTAGACAAAATGCTAACTAGAGCTAACAGGTTAGATAAATCTAGTGGTAGAAAATATTCAGAAGAAAGGAATTTCCAATAAAGGAATTTCTAAGAATGCTTGCTTGACTTTCTGTAGGGGTTTGCCTGGAAAATGTGTTCCTGTAACCATCCTGTTGTGTAGTTTGCACCGATGAAGTTATCTCGACAAGGACTGCCTGTGACAAACCCCCTTGGGAGCATGTGGCCATTTAAAGTTTTTGTTGTTTCCTGTTTTAATCTTAAAACCTTGTGCATGGGGTGATGACAATATGGCAGTTATAGAGGATAGAAAAGCCAAGTGAAAGTTCAAGATGTCTGGAATTCTGTTTACAATGTTCTATAAAAAAGGAGTTGGAGCTACACCAGAACAGACGAAGCCAATTGGCAGCCATTGTGGCCAAGTCAGCAGACATGGGTCCCAATTTTTAACTTCTCCACAATTCATCTCACTTGGTTGAAGCTGAGTGATAGGTACATGGAATTTTGTTTTCCTATTCTCTCTACTTTTGAATATATTTGAAATTTTCCATAATAAAATTTTTTGAATTTCTAATTGATTATCATGTAGCGAGATGTACCAAATTATGTTTAAAATGTACTCAAGAGACATTTGTTACTTGTAAATATTTCAAGTCTAAATTATTTTGTTCAACAGAAGACCTTTAAAACTTTATCTTCGTCTCCTCCTTCTATCCAAAGAAAAATTCATAAATTGATTACTCTGGTAAACTCTTTCTTCAAAGCAATGAATTAGGAGATTTCATTTTGACTGTAACATCTTGGAGCAGAGAAGCACAGTGTAGGGAGAGGAAGGGCAAAGCAGGCTAGGAAGGTTTGGTGCAGAATGTGGAAGTTGGAATGTGGAGTTTGCAAGAATAAATTGATATTTTAAAATAAAAGATGATATAACAACATTAACAATTTGGGGAAGAAAAAAAAGTTACCCGTATTATACCACTACTAACGTTCTTTTATTTAAGGTCACACAAAACTTTATTCAACTAAAAATGTAAACATAATTAAGTAACCACATTATCACTAACACGGGTTAAAATCTGCCATGAAGTCTATACAGTTATGTGAAGGTAAAGCAGTAAGATTTTCTTAAATCATTATCTTCACTTAAAGAGAAGCAATTTAAAATATCCTATCACATACTTAAATGCCCCAGCTCAATTTTCTTTCTATTTATACTAATAAAGTCATTAAATACATCCTGTTATTCTATTTTTGTGTTTTCTGTATTTTGCCCATCACTGTTTGCCCCCTTACAGCACCCTCCCACCACCACTGTCTTCCTATGACACCTTCCAGACCCCGTCCACACGCAGGCAGAGCTCACACCTTCTGAACGTGATGCTAGATGTGCTCCGATGACTCTGTGCCACCTTCACAACTGGAATTTGAAAAAGGAGACACAAGTCTGTTATATGAATGTGCCATTACTTTTTAAATATTTTTTCTACTGTCAAATATTTTAGAATGCCTTCAGGTTAGGTTTTGTTTCTGTTGTTGTTTGGCTATTATACAGATAATGTATGAAAACCACTTAGCACAGTGCCTGCCACATAGTGCATACAATGGTTAATTTTACTGTCAGCTGAACTGGGCTGAGGGATGCCCAGATGGCTGGTGAACCAATCTTTCTGGGTATGTCTGTGAGTGTGTTTCTGGAAGAGATTAGCATTTGAATTGGTGGACCGATTACTCAGCTGTGTGAGCAGGTATCTCCCTTGAGAGCCTGCACAGACAAAAAGGCACTCGTGTTTCTAGAGCTGGGTGATCCATGTTTCCCTGTCTCAGGACATCAGAGCTCCCGCTTGTCAGGCCTTCAGTCTCAGACTGAACTATACCGCCAGCTTTCCCAGGTCTCCAGCTCACACATGGCAGACTGTGTGACCTCTCAGCCTCCATAACCATGTGAGCCAATTCTGATTTAAAAAAATATATTCTAGATAGACATGTAGATAGATAGATACCTCCTATTGATTCTGTTTCTGTAGAGAACCCCAACTAATACAGAGCTCTATAAATTTTTTCTATTATGAAGAATGTTATAGTAAATATCTTTATGAATATAATTTTTATAAAATAAATTTACTTTTAATAATCCATGTTTGCTGTAAATAAAACAATACAAAAAATACAAAGCAAACATTATCCAATTCTAACACATGTATACATGTGTATATGAACACAGAGATGTGTAAATATATGCAGTAAAATATACATGGGATGTTACATATGCTATTATATAAGTGGCTTATCTCATTCAACAATATGTCATGCAACTCTTTCCTCATCATCATTGTTAATGAATCTGTAATGTTCCATTGCACACAGCACAATTATCTTATCAATTTCTCATTGATAGATATTTAGACTTACTCTTTTTTCAGTTGTATAAAAACAAACTTACACAGCTCTCTTTGCTTCTGATTATTTATATAATAAATTCCCAGGAGTGGGATTCACAAGTTTTTAAGTCACAAGATCATTTTACAATTGTAAACAGAAGAGTACAATAGGTGATGGGAGGACACCTGTCTGCGGAAAGAGTAAACCAAACCTGGCAAGCCTGAAACACTCCCCAAAACCTGCTACACACACACACACACACACACACACACACACACACACACACACACGACATCCTGCCCTCAGGCTGGCATATAGTCTGCAGAGCAGCACTTGCAACGGGTTCCATTATTAATTAGGACCCTCAAAAGCTAGTCTTGAGGATTTCAGAACTTGTATTGAAAAGGGTGGATTTTGGCAGTGATAATGGCAATTCTAAAGATCAGTAGAAAATTGGAATTATAAAAGACTTATTAGCAAAGATCATTTAAATTTCAAACAATAGTAGAGACTGTAGATAAGAGAGAACAACAGACCAGAAACCAAGAGCTGGGGGATCTTTAGCTGTCTCCATAGAGCTCTGAATTTGGTGTGTGTCTCTCCCTCCCTGTCTTCATTTTATGAGCACCAGGGTGCTGAGAGAAATACAAAGGTGCGGGTTTAGAACCCCCTGGCTTGAATTTTCTAGGCTGGCTCCAATTTGAAATAATCACATGCTGCATAAAAACCTGAAATCCGTACATCCTTACCTTAAAAGAAAATTATAAAATATCACCTAAAGTCATTGAATTTTTACCCTTTGATAACCCTTAAAATAAGTACCCACTATTTTTAATAGATTTTATGGGGTTTAGTCTGGCTCTTTAGTTCGAGAAACACAGTCACTGCCTCAGGAACAGTACTCACTCAGGGCACTTCTGGGCTGTGGGCGGAGCTAGCTGGAAGCTCTGACTGCAACTTCCACTTCACGTGGAAAGAACTTTGAAGAAGCAGTTGCCTCTTTGAACTCGTAAGTTTTCACCAGTTACCTTGCAGAGAAATAAAAGAGACGAGACCCAAACATTCACTAAACTAAAGCCATCGCCTTCGAGCTAGGCGGGCTGCTGTCAGATGAGATCTCACAGCCGCCAGTGAGGCACCGTAGACAAGTGGCTTGTCCAAAGTCACCCAAACTGAAGGGCATCGCCAAGCCTGTCTTACTCCAAAACCTGTGTTTTTTCTCAGTGCGCTAGCCTCGGATCATGTGCTGGGAAGAAATTTGGGAAGAACTAGGAAGATGTTCTCAAGAGAAGCCGTGAATCACCTCCTGTGAGTCTCCGGCCACTTCCCGCAGCACCAGCAGCACAGCCTCTGCGGCTCTTCACGTTCTGAGGGGCCTCCTCCCAGAGCGCGGGACCTCGGTGCGACAGCGAGGCTCCTTTGTTTCTTCAGAGAGCTTCCAAACAGCGCCAACGGCCAGGCCTCACTCAGATAAACTGAATCAGAAGTCTCTCAGGTGACTTTAATGTGCAGCTAAGGTGGAGAACCACTGTCCCAAAGCCAAACACAATAGTTCTCCGCCTGAGCTGCACAGATTTTTAAAAGAAATATTCTCCAGCCTCCATCCCAAGCCAGTCAAATCGGAATCTCTGAGTGTGCAGTCTTTCAGACTACACCACTCTAAGTGTAGCATAGGGTGTTGTTAGAATGCTCTACTTTGTGTATCTGTCTTCATGACTTGACTTGTGGGATATATTTAGACATTGATAATTAAGAAAAAAAGAATCTCTGTGAGAGGTCTGGTACAGCTTTCTTAAGCCCTCCACATAATGGCTGAGGGCGTCAGGGAGGGAGCCACTGAATGTAGTGCTGTTTCCTTTGGGGGAACAGAAAACAGAAGGCTCAAGGTCCCAGGAGAGGTGTTGGCCACAAGGCTCCTATTGTCTCGAAAGAAATTCCTCAAGGCATGATGGAAAGCCACCTTATTCTGTGGAATCCATCAGGAGCCTAAGTCCTGGTAGGAAGCCCCAGCAAGGTGCTGCTGGAGATAAAAGATATGAATAATGGCAAATACTGATATGGCACTGACTTGTTTAAGAATTGTTCTAAGTGCTTTGCATGTGCACTCATTTAAAACTTGCTGCAGCCCTATGAAGAAGTTACTATTGCCCCATTTTATACATGAGGAAACTGAGAGATTGACTAACTTGCCAAAGATCACGCCACTGCTAAGTGGCAGAGTACGGATTCAAACCCAGGCAGTGACACTCATCTCTGGGCACAAGGAGACTGCAGTCCAGCAGTGGTGATGAGACAGGCATCCCAATAATGTCCCAGCAAGGTGGAGTGTGATAAACGTGGTGTTTAAAGAAGTGCCGTAAGAGGGCTCCATGTGTGTTAGGGACAGATTAGCTTCATCAGAGGAACCAGGGAAGCATTCTGGAAGGTGGTGGTACCAGAGCAGAGTCATGAAAGGTTAGGGCAAAGGCCCTCAAACTCTGTTGCTGAGAGATCTGGATATGACTTCAGTTAGATGCAAATGGTTTGCCACTAAAATGAAACACTGGCAAATGTTCCATCAGGGTGGGGTGGGGGGGATTAAGCAACTGAAGGTGTCTTTTCCATTTCAAGTGTTTCTGTCACAAATTTTTCTAAATCTTTGAAGGATGCCAATATGTACATGCTCATGAATGAGAAAAGAAAAAAAAGAATATGTAACAAATGAATATAAATGAAAGTCACATCAATCCTGCCTAATTATCCATTTCTTTTGTTGGTTGTCAATGGTTGCCGCTTCCTCTTATATAGTTAAGACAGTTATCATTTCTGATAATAAAATGATCCCCTTTGTAAGTGTAGAATTAAATAGACCAGAATCTTATGATGCTCTCAAAGTGTTCTTTGACTCCAGGTTCCTCCCCATGATTTAATGAGAACCTCCACTAATGTGAGGGGCAGCATCCTGCTGATTAAGCTTCTCCCCCATCAGCAAAAATGGAGATGAGACGAGAGCACCTAAGAATCTAAGTTACTCAGTCACCCTGGTGACAGTGACTAATGAACATCTTGTTTAGAAGAGGCTCACTTGACTCTCAGGTCCCCTGGTAACCATGGGAGAAGATGTGCAATTGCACTGTGGCATGTTGCAGCGAAGTCTAAAAGAAGTCTCCTTGTGGGCACAAGGAGAGAACCTGGAATCCTCCCATGCATAAGCACAGGCAGCTAAATTCATGTACAGATAGAGTTCCCATTGTATTCTTTCTTTTTTAAATTATATTTTATTGATTATGCTATTATAGTTGTCCCATTTCCCCCCTTCATTCCCCTCCACTCTGCACACCCCCTACCACCCACATTCCCCCCCTTTAGTTCATGTCTATGTGTCATAAGTTCTTTAGCTTCTACACTTCCCATACTATCCTTGCCTTCCCCCTGTCTATTTTCTACCCACCATCTATGCTACTTATTCTCTGTACCTTTTCCCCCTCTCTCCTCCTCCCATTCCCTTGTTGCTAACCCTCCATGTGATCACCATTTCTATGGTTCTGTTCCTGTTCTAGGTGTTTGCTTAGTTTGCTTTTGTTTTAGGTGTGGTTATTCATAACTGTAAATTTGCTGTTTTTTACTGTTCATATTTTTTATCTTCTTTTCTTAGATAAGTCCCTTTAACATTTCATACAATAAGGGCCTAGTGATGATGAACTCCTTTAAATTGACCTTATTTGAGAAGCACTTTAACTGCCTTTCCATTCTAAATGAAAGCTTTGCTGGATAGAGCAATCTTGGATGTAAGTCCTTGACTTTCATGACTTGGAATACTTCTTTCAGCCCCTTCTCGCCTGTAAGGTCCCTTTTGAGTAATCAGCTGACACTCTGATGGAAACTCTTTTGTAGGTAACTGTCTCCTTATCCCTTGCTGCTTCTAGGATTCTCTCCTTTAGTTTAATCTTGGCTAATGGAATTATGATGTGACTTGGTGTGTTTCTCCTTGGGCCCAACTTCTTTGGGACTCTCTGAGCTTCCTGGACTTCCTGGAAGTCTTTTCCTTTGCCAGATTGGGGAAGTTCTCCTTTATTATTTGTTCAAATAAGTTTTCCACTTGTTGCTCTTCTTCTTCCCTTTCTGGTACCCCTATAATTCAGATGTTGGAACATTTAAAGATGTCCTGGAGGTTCCTAAGCCTCTCCTCATTTTTTTGAATTCTTATTTCTTCATTCTTTTCTGTTTGGTTGTGTGTTTCTTCCTTCTGGTCCACTCCATTGATTTGAGTCCCAGTTTTCCTCCCATCACTATTGGTTCCCTGTGAGCTTTCCTTCATTTCACTTATTGTAGCCTTCATTTGTTCATCTAATTTGCAACCAAAATCAACCAATTCTGTGAGCATCCTGATCACCAGCGCTTTGAATTGCGCATCTGATAGGTTGGCTATCTCTTGGTCACTTAGATTTATTAGCCCTGGGGCTTGATCTGTTCTTCTGCTTGAGCCATATATATAGATTTTTTTTTTTTTTGGTCTGCTCGAGTCTGTTAGTAGTGAGGGGCGGAGCCTTAGGTGTTCACCAAGTCGGGGCAACCCAGTTGCTAGGTTGTGATGCTGTATGTGGGAGTGGGGTCCGAGAGGGAACAATGGTGCTTGCTCTGCTCTCTCTGTATCCCAGTCCCCCCCCCGCCTCTTTCCACAAGCAAACTGTTTCCTTCTGGTGCTGCCTCCCGGGCAGGTGGGCCTGTGTACATCCCAGGACCCTGTGTGTCTCTCCAACGTACTCTCCTGTGAGGCTGGGAGTCTCTCCCAGCACCTCAACCTCCACAACTGTTTCAATCAGTGCTTTTAGGCTTTATTTCCTGGCACTGGGGCCCTGGGTTATGCAGTCTGCCTCCCCATTTTTGCCTGGTTTATCTGCACGTGAATGTGTGTCTGAGGTCAGCAAGCTGCCTTGCATGCCCAGGGTCTGCTAGCTGCTGCCTGCACACCCAGGTTAGCCAGCCAGCACTTTTCCATTGTATTCTAATATGTGGAACAAGCTGGATTAGTACATTAAAAGGCTTAGTTTACTTTTGTTCCACACTTAAAATTCCCATTGTCTATATTTCTGAGCCAGGAAGAGGGCTGATTTGACCATATGATGCACAGAGCTATGACTGCTTCTACCCCTTTAGTTAGGAGAAGGCTGCTGAAGCATATCTGCTCCTGTATTCCTGTATTCCCTGGGGATTTATTTTGTGCCAGGGAAGGTAACTGTGGAGTAAGCAAAATAGGTCTGACACAATCCTTGAAGCTTAGGGCCTTCCATTTTGAGAATACAAGCTCATGGGATTCTGGTCAACTGGATAACCTTCCTCCCTCTACATATAAGAAGCAGGCCCAAGGTGGTTGTGACCTGCCTGAGACCAGTGACCATTTTTCACTCTTCCATCAGGGCCCTCTCACTTACAAAACTGTACCACTTTGACAAACCACTGAGCAATGGACTTTACTCTTAACAAAAACTGCATATGGGATTTTTAATTTCTTTGGAGGGCAACTACCAGGACATACTGAATCACGAATTCATATATGACACAACTTTCAACACATGAAAAAAATTTCATTTCCCCAAAACAATTAAAACACAGAAAACAGCTCAGGCCCATGTATATAGTAGTTCTTTTAATTCTTAAGAAATTGGAAAAGTAAGTAAAATTAACTTGGAAAGCTTGCCCTCCAGTGGGGAAACAATGAACTAACCACATACTTCAGAGTTTCAGATAAACAGTTACTGCCCTGAATTACATGTATTGGGTTGGCCAAAAAGTCTGTTTCATTTTTCCCATAACATAAAGGATACATTTTTCATTTTCACCAATAACTTTATTGATTTGGATATTTTGAGTACCAGCTATCTTCCATGTGGTATAACATTGATTGTTCTTAATTAATGTCTCAATCTGATGGCCATTAACTTCAACTGGTCTACCTGATATGCAGCATTGTCCACCTAGAAATCCTGACCATGAAACTTCCAAACCAGTTTTGACATGTTCAGTCAATCACAGCACCTTCACCATACACAGCACGAATTGTGTTATTTCTGCATTTCAGTTCCATTTTTATCTTTCTTGAAATAATAAAGCAAAATATGCTGCAAATGTTGCATATCTTCTTCCATCTTCAATATTAAAATGGATGCTGGAAAATTCACCAATTTTGATTCAATAGAACTTAAAGCCAAGATGGAGGCATAGGTAAATCCACTTTGCCTCCTTGAACAACCAAAAGAAGGATAACAACAAACTTAAAAACAAAAGAAAACTAGGACTTCCAGAAAATCAAACTGTATGGAAGTCTGAAAACCAAGGAATTAAACATATACTCAGACTGATAGAAGAGGTGAATATAGGCATCCAGGGAGGAGAGGACTAGCAGCAAGGCAATTGCTGAAGGACGAGGTCAGGTGGTGGCTGGCAGAGTGGGTGGTCCCACATTTGTGTGCAGATAAACCAGGAGGAACAACTGGGGAGTGAAACTATGCAACCCAGGGTTCCAGGTTGGGAGAATATAGCCTCAAAACCTCTGACTAATAAAACCTGTGGGGTTGAGGCAGCAGAAGAAACTTTCAGCCTCACAGGAGAGTTCATTGGAGAGACCCACAGGGTCCTAGAATGTACACAAATTCACCCACCTGGGAATCAGCACTGGGAGGGCCCAATTTGCTTGTGGGTGATGGAGGAAGTGACTGAAAGTCAGCTGAGAGCTCAGCAAGCAGCATTGTTCCCTTTCTGACCCCTCCCCCACGTACAGCGCCACCACACAGAGATGTGGTTTGCCCCATCCTGGCTAATACGTAAGGCTGTGCAGGCACACCAAGACAAAAAAAGTATGGCCCAAATGAAAGAACAGATCAAAGCTCCAGAAAAAAATACAACTAAGCAATGAAGAGACAGCCAATCTATCAGATGAACAATTGAAAACACTGGTAATCAGGATGCTCACAGAGTTGGTTGAGTATGATTGCAAAATAGAGGAAAAAGTGAAGGCTATGAAAAATGAAATAAAGGAAAATGCACAGGGAACCAACAGTGACAGGAAGGAAACCAGGACTCAAATCAATGGTGTGGAGTAGAAGGAAGAAATAAGCATTCAACCAGAACAGAATAAAGAAACAAGAATTCAAACAAATGAGGAGACACTTAGGAACCTCCAGGACATCTTTAAACATCCCAACATCCGAATCATAGGGGTACCAGAAGGAGAAGAGGAAGAGCAAAACATTGAAAACTTATTTGTAAACATATTGAAGGAGAACTCCCCCAATCTGGCAAAGGAAATAGACTTCCAGGAGGTCCAGGAAGCCCAGAGAGTCTCAAAGAAATTGGACCCAGGGAGGAACACACCAAGGCACATCATAATTACATTAACTGAGATTAAAGGTAAGGAGAGAATCTTAAAAGCAGCAAGAGAAAATTAGACAGTTACCTACAAAGGAGTTTCCATTAGACTATCAGCTGGTTTGTCCAAAGAAACTTTGCAGGCAAGAAGGCACTGGACAAAAGTATTCAAAGTCATGGAAGAGGAGGACCTACATCCAATATTACTCTATCCAGCAAAGCTATCATTTAGAATGGAAGGGCAGATAAAGTGTTTGCCAGATAAGGTCAAGTTAAAGGAGTTCATCACCACCAAGCCATTATTATATGAAATGTTAAAGTGATTTATCTAAGGAAAAGAAGATGAAAAATACAAACAGTAAAATGATAACTCACAACTATCAACAACTGAACCTAAAAAAACAAAAACTAACTAAGCAAACAACTAGAACAGGAACAGAACCACAGAAATAGAGATCACATGGAAGTTTATCAGTAGGGAGGGAAAGGGGGAGAAGAGGGGAAAGGAATAAAAAGCACAAATGGTAGGTACAAAATAGACAGGGGGAGGTTAGAAATAGTATAGGAAATGGAGAAGCCAAAGAACTTATATGTATGACCCATGGACAGGAACTAAGGAGGGGGAATGATGGTGGGAGGAGGGGAATAAAGAGAAAAAATGGGACAAATGTAATAGCATCAATAAAATATATTTTTAAAAATTTAACAATTTTGGTAAGTTTTTTTAATGCATGCTGGTATGACAGCTGTCATGGTACAATCTAACAAAATTGTTTCTAGGAAATAAATATAACTTGAAGAAGGAATCTGAGTACTGGCCATGGGCTTACCCTGGACCTTGACCTCAAGGAACTGACTATATTGTTGAGACAAGACTAAACACATGCAAGGTCAGCCCAGTGTGTAAGATACTACATGACTACTGAGCCTTCATGACAGAGAACAAGGAACCCAATGAAAAGTTGAAA
This sequence comes from Anoura caudifer, assembly GCA_004027475.1. Lineage (NCBI taxonomy): Eukaryota > Metazoa > Chordata > Mammalia > Chiroptera > Phyllostomidae > Anoura > Anoura caudifer. The sequence goes on along the minus strand of PVKU01012194.1, from coordinate 23,071 downwards.
GAAGTAGGTTTGGATTCTGCTCTGCTATTGAGAAGCTCTATAGCCTTGGGAAAAGCTTGTATCCCTATTAGTTTAGTGTCATATAAAATGAGGATGATAATAATACCTCTCCCACAGGGGAACTGTGAGGGTCACATGAGATTAGTGACAGAACTTAGTGACTGTACGCATTCATCAACAATATTATGGATACTTACTTTGTGCTGGGCTCATGCTTCATACTCAAGACAGACCAGATTGGTGGCTTAGGGAGCAAACCAACAAGCTAAATAAATGAAGTACCCAAATAAGTGGGTGAGACCTAGCACACATAGCTGCCTTGAAAATTTTTAAAAAGCCATCTCTCTGGTGGACCAATTAGAAAAAGATGTGCCTTGTGGGAAGAGCCATTAGACAGATGTCGCTAGCATGGTAGCCAGTATTCACCTGCGGCTAAATTTAAATAAAATACCATTTAAAATTCAGTCTCTTATGCACACTGGCTACTGTTAAAGTGCTGAATAGTTACATGTGTCCAAGGCTACCAAACTGGACATTGCAGCCTTATCCAGTATGGCTCAGTTGGTAGGATGTCATTCCACAAAGCGAAAGGCCACTGGCTGATTACCAGTCAGGGTACGTGCCTGGGTTACAGGTTCACTTCCTGGTCAGAGTGCATACAAGAGGCAGCCAATCAATGCTTCTCTCCCACATCGATGTTTCTCTCTCTCTCCCTTCCCCTCTCTCTGAAAATAAATAAAATCATTTAAAAAGAATTGGACATTGCAGGTTAGACAAATAGTTGGTAGGTTAGATTTTTTTTTTGTCTTCTACTCTTTTTATTAAATTTTCACTGAGAACATGTTTATTGATTTTAAAGGGTAAGGGATGGAGAGATACACAGAGAGAAACATTGATGTGAGAGAAATATTGATCAGTTGCCTCCTAGACATGCCCTGACCGCAGATCAAACCAGACACCGAAGTGTGCCCTGACTAGGGATCAAACCCACAGCCTGTTCATGTATGGGAAGACATTGACTGAGCATCTGGCCAGGAACGGTCTGCTACTCTTTTTTTTTGTCTTCAAACAGAGTATTCCCAATTCCTCCCTCATACCTCTTATGACATTGTTGTTATTCATCTCACTTATCCATGTGCTAAATAATCCAATATATTGTTATTATTTTGAAAAACTTATCTGTTAGATTAACTAAAATAAGAATTACAAAATAGTAAAGAACAAAAATTAAGAATAATAAAATATTTTCTATTACCTTCATTTATGTCATCTGTAACACTCTTCTTCTTTTTATGTAGACCTGAGTTTCTATAATTACATTTTATTAATTATGCTATTGCAGTTGTCCCAATTTTCCCCCCTTTTCCCCCTTCATCCAGCACCCCCTACTCTCTCAGGCTATCCCCCCACCATTGTTCATGTCCAAGGGTCATGCATCTAAGTTTTTATGCTACTCCATTTCCTATGTTGTATTTTACATCCCTATAGCCATTCTGTATACCAATTTGTACTTCTTAATCCCCTTACCTCTTTACCCATTCCCCAACACCACCCCCTCCCATCTGGCAACCATCAAAATGCTTTCTATATCAATAATTCTATCTCTATTCTTCTTGTTTGCTTAATTTGTTTTTTGGATATAATTATTGATAGATATGTATTTATTGCCATTAAATTGTTCATAGTTTTGATTTCTTTTCTTTAAAAAGTCACTTAACATTTCATATAATAATGGTTTGGTGATGATGAACTCCTTTAGTTTTTCTTATGTGGGAAGCTCTTTATCTGCCCTTTGATTCTAAGTGGCATCTGTGCTGGGTAGAGCAATCTTGGCTGTAGGCCCTGCTTTTCATCACTTTGAATGTTTCTTTCCAATTCCTTCTAGGCTGCAAAGTTTCTTTAGAGTTGTCAGCGAACAGTCTTATGGGAACTCCCCTGTAAGTAACTAACTGTTTTTTCTCTTGCTGCTTTTAAGGTTCTCTCTTTATCTTCAAACTTTAATGTTTTAATTATGATGTATCTTGAAGTGAGCCTGTTTGCTTCCATCTACTTTGGAACTCTCTGTGCTTCCTGGACTTGCATGTCTATTTCCTTCTCCAAATTAGGAGTGTTCTTTCATTATTTTTTTCAAATAGATTTCCAATTTCTTGCTCTTTCTCTTCTCTTTCTAGCACCCCAATGATGTGAATGTTGTCATGCTGGAAGTTGTCCCAGAGGCTGCTTACATGATCCTTATTTTTTTGGATTCTTTTTCCTTCCTGTTTTTCTGATCGGTTGTTTCTTCTTCCTTATGTTTCAAAACATTGATTTAAGTTTCAGCTTCATCTACTCTACTGTTTTTTCCCTATAAATTGTTCTTTGTGTCAAGTAGTGTATCCTTCATTTCTGACTGGAACTTTTTATGCTGTTGAGATCCTCACTAAGTTCCTTGAGCATCATTAAAACCAGTGTTTTGAACTCTGCATCTTATAGACTGCTTATTCCATTTTATTTAGTCCTTTTTCTGGGGTTCTGATCTTTTCTTTCATTTGGGCCATGTTTATTTGTCTCCTTATTTTGATAGCCTCCCTGTGTTTGTTTCTATGTTAGGTAGAGCTGCTATGACTCCCTGTATTGGTAGCATGGCCTAATGTGTTAGGTGTCCTATAGGTTCCAGTGGCCCAGCCTCCCTATCACCCAAGCTAGGCACTCAAGGAGTACTCTTTGTGTGGGCTAAATACACCCTCCTCTTGTAGCTGAATCTTGATAGCTGTAGGCATGTTAATAGAATGGATTTACTTAGGCCAGTAAGCTGCAAAGACTAGCTATGACCACTGACTACCAAGCTCTGCCTTCCATGGGAGATCACCTGTGCATGGGCAAGGTGGTGGCACTCTGATATGGGCTGTAGCTGTCCACTGAGTACACAGTATGGGGGCTGGGGGCTCACTAAGGCTCTGGGGTGTCCTGGGTAGTGCAGGCCAAAGTCAGCCCCCACTTGTATTCTGCCTTTGGCCACCCTGCATAAACTATAAAGCAGTCTAAGATGACTGCTACTTATGCTGGGCTTGGAGATTTTCAGGTGAAGCCAAGCTGTGAATTGAAGCTGACTGGTGCTAGTGCTGGATCTGGGGCCACTAGCAAGAGGCATGGGGGCTGGGAGCTCACTGAGGCTTGCTGTTGCTTGTTTGATAGGATTTAGGAAGTTGTGAAGCATGAACCAAGACCAGCCATTCATGTGGAAAAGTCTCTGTTAATAGCTTGGGTGGTCCCACAAGTTGTGTGGGATAGAGTCTCAGGGGATCTCCAAAGTAGGGCAAACAGTATTAGCCAGATTGATGGAGCCTCAGATATGACACTTGCCTGCCAGCTCTGTGACTCTGTGGCTCTGTGGGGAGAGGGTTCAGAAAAGGGACAATGGCCTCCGCCTGCCTTTCTGTCTGGGAGAAATCTGTGCCCCAGCTCTCACCTTGATGCAAGGCACTTTACTTCCTTCCTGTATAACCCTGTTGCCTTTCAGGCTACTATCCCAGTGCTGGATCTCAGATGGATGGAATAAATCTGAGTAAGTCTGTGTGTTGACTCTTTCAGGGGAACTGCTTTGGACTCCAGAAATTTATTCCACCAACTCAATCCCCACTGGTTTTCACAGCCAGAGTTATGGGGACTTATTTTCCTGGCACTGGAATCCTGGACAAGGGGTCCTGGAGTGGGGATGGGACTCTTCATTCCTGAGATATCCCTCCCCAATTTTTTTTGTCACAAGGTAGTTTTATTTACTTGCACAAGTAAAGAAGAATGGGTATTCATATCCAAAACTCTGTGTCCTGAAAGCCCTCCCAAAATGTTACATAACACACATGGATGTGGGACCAGTCCATTCCATCTCCTCCCCTCCTACCACTCTGGATGGATGTGGTTTAATTCCGAAGTTGTCGGACTTCCATTCAACTTGATTTCTGACAGTTCTGAGTGATGGTTGTTCTGTATTTTAGTTGATACTTTGATGTGGATGTACAAGGAGGTAAGCTATGTTACCTATACCAACATCTTTACTAGAAGCCTCCTGATCTGAGTTTCTGACCTACAGAATTTTTTTTTCTCTCTGAAGACATTCTTTTTAACATTTCTTGCAAGACAGGTCTACTGTTTACAAATTCCCTCAATTTTTGTTTGTCTGAGAAAGTCTTGTTTCTCCCTCACTTTTGAAGAACACAATATTTTGCCACGTATAATGCACAATTTTTTGCCTAAATTTTTTAGGGAAAAATAAGAATGCATGTTATACATGGGTAGTGCCTGAAACACCTTATATCTGTTCTTCTGTTTTGTAATTATTTGTTACATAAAATTTCTTATACCATAATATGTTAAAAAATAAATGGTAAAATTCCTTTATAATACAAAAACAAGTCTCTAAATATAAATTAATAAATAATTGAAATTAAAAAATTTAAATGAATGAGTTTTTTCCTGAAAGTTTTGGCCAAAAATGTGGGTGTACATTATACATGGCAAAATACGGTACTTTTTCTGGGCATAGAATTCTTGGGTGGTAGGGGTTTTAGCCAACCCTTAAATATTTTACTCTACTCTCCTCTTACTTGCATAATTTCTAAAGAGGAGTCTGATGTAATTTTATCCTTCTGTTATAGATGTGTTTTTTTCATTTCTCTTATTCCAAGATTTTTCTCTTTATTTAAATTCTGCAATTTGAATATAATATGCTTATGTGCAGTTTTTTCATATTCACTCTACTTGGTGTTCTCTGAGCTTCCTCTATCTGTAGTTTAGTGCCTGTTATTAATTTAGGAAAATTTTTAAAACAAAGGATATGGTCAATGACTAGAAAAGTTACAAATATGGACAATATTAATCTAGCTACATCAATAATCACTTTATATGCATTTTGTCTGAATACACTAATTAAAAAACAAAGACTATTAAAATAGATTAAATAAATAAGACCCAACAATATGTGGTCTACAAGAAACCCGCTGTAAATGTAAAGACACAAATAGTTTAAAAGTAAAGAGATAAAATATACCATGCTAACAGTAATAAAAAAAAAAAAAGCTGGAATAGCTACATTAATTTTAGACAAAGCAGACTACCAAACAACAAAAAATATTAGAGATAAGGGGGGGCATTACATAATTATAAAAATTAAATTCTCCCAGAAGACATAACAATCCTGAATGTGTATGTACCTACCAGCAGAGCATCAAAATACATGAAGCAAAACTGATAGAACTACAAGGAAAACTACACAAAACCACTGGTATAGTTGGAGACTTCAACACCTCTCTATCGGTAATTAACAGATCCAGCAGCCAGAAAATCAGGGTATAGTTGAACTGAACATCATCATGAATCAAATAGATCTAACCGATATTTATAGATCCAGTGACAGCACAATACACATTCTCTGAGTTCACATAGCATATTCACCAATATAGATCATATTCTGGGTCATTAAACATACTTTACAAATCTAAAAGAATGGAAATTACACAAAGTATGTTATCAGACCACAGTGGAATTAAAAATCAGTAATAAAAAGATAGCTGGAAAATCCCAAAATATTAGATTAAACAACACACAAATCAAAGAAAAAGTCTCAAGAGAAATTTTTTAATATTTCGAACTAAATGAAAGTGAAAATAAAGCATCAAAGCTTATGTGATGCAGCAAAAGTAGTGCTTATAGGGAAATTTATACCAGTGAATGCATGTATCAGGAAGAAAGATCTAAAGTCAGACTTGCAACCAAGAGGGAGGTGTAAGTAGACACACTGTGCCTCCTCACATAACCAAAAGAAGGACAACAACAAATTTAGAAACAAAAAACAACCTGAACTGACAGAAAATTGAACTGCATGGAAGTCTGACAACAAAGGAGTTAAAGAAGAAACATTCATGCAGACCAGTAGGAGGGGCAGAGACCGGGAGCCGGGTGGAGAGGACTCAAGGCAAGGTGGCAGCTGGTGGGCAAGATGGTGGCTGGTGGACCAGGCAAGGCAGTGGCTTGCAGACTAGGTAGTCCCACATTCCAGTGCAGATGAACCAGAAGGAACAACTAGGGAGCGAGATAGATCACACAACCCAGGTTTCCAGTACTGGGAAATAACTACTCAAAGCCTCTGATTGAAAACACCTGTGGGGGTTGAGACAGCAGTGGGAGAAACTCCCAGCCTCACAGGAGAGTTTGTTGGAGAGACTCAAAGGGTCCTAGAATGTACACAAACCCACGCACCTGGGAATCAGCACCAGAAGAGCCCAATTTAATTGTGAGTTGTGGGGAAAGTGACTGAAAACTGGCATAAAGCAGAACAAGTGGCATTGTTCCCACTAGGACCCCTCTGTCACATACAGCATCCCAACCAGTGACTTGCCCCAGCCTGGTGAATACCCAAGGCTCCACCCCTTACTATGTAATGGGAACACCCAGACCAAACACTAAAATGGCCCAAATGAAAGAATAGTTCAAAGCTCCAGAAAAAAATACAATTAAACCGCAAAGAGATAGCCAACGTATCAGGTGCACAGTTCAAAACACTGGTTACCAGGATGCTCCAGAAACTCACTGGATATTTCAACAGCATAAAAAGATCCAGGCAGCAATGAAAGTTACATTATGTAAAATAGAGAAAAATCTACAGGGAACTAACAGTGACAAGAAGGAAACCAGGACTCAAATCAATGTTTTGGAGCAGAAAGAAGAAAGAAACATTCAACCAGAACAGAATGAAGAAACAAGAATTCAGAAAAAATGAGGAGAGGCTTAAGAACTTCCAGGACATCTTTGAACGGCACCCAAATCATAGGGTGCCAGAAGGAGAAGAGAAAGAGCAAGACATTGAAAATTTATTTGTAAACATAATGAAGGAGAACTTCCCCAATCTGGCAAAGGAAATAGACTTTCAGGAAATCTAGGAAGCTCAGAGAGTCCCAAAGAAGTTGGACCCAAGGAGGAACACATCAAGGCACATCATAATTACATTACCCAAGATTAAAGAGAAGGGGATAATCTTAAAAGCAGCAAGAGAAAAGGAGACAGTCACCCACAAAGGAGTTTCCATAAGGCTATCAGCTGATTTCTCAAAAGAAACCTTGCAGGCAAGAAGGGGCTGGAAAGAAGTATTCCAATCATGAAAGGCAAGGACCTACATCCAAGATTGCTCTATCCAGCAAAGCTGTCATTTAGAATGGAAGGGAAGATAAAGTGCTTCTCAGATAAGGTCAAGTTAAAGGAGCTCATCATCACCAAACCCATATATGAAATGTTAAAGGGACTTATCTAAGAAAAAGGAGATAAAAAATATGAACAAGAAGCCCTCTTGTTCATATGAGAGCCCTCCCAACACAGCCAGAAAGCAGTGAAGAGGATTGCCCTGCCCTAACAATTACCTAAAGCTCCGCCCCACGCAATTTACAGGTGCCTTTTCTATTAGGCCATGCTACTAAGACAGGGAGTAAAAGCAGGTCTACCTAATACACAGAAACAAATACAGGGAGCCTGCCAAATTTCAGAGACAAAGAAACATGGCCCAAATGAAAGAACAGAAAAAGACCCTAAGAACTAAAAAAAGAACTAAGCAAAACAGAGACAGCCAACCTATCAGATGTAGAGTTCAAAACACTGGTGATCAGGATGCCCAGAGAACTTAAGTATGGCGAAAAAAATAAAATAAAATAAAATAAAATAAAATAAAGGAGGAAATGAAGGTTATACTAGTGAAATAAAGAAAAATTCACAGGGAAGCAATAGAGAAGAGAAGGAAGCTAGGATTCAAACCAATGATTTGGGACATAATGAAAAAATAAACATTCGACCAGAACAGAAAGGAGAAACAAGAATTGTTTAAAAATGAGGATAGGCTTAGGAAACCCTAGGACATCTCCAAACATGCCAATATGTGAATCATAGGGATGCTAGAAGGAGAAGAGGAAGAGCAAGAAATTGAAAATTTATTTGAATAAATAATGAAAAAAAAAAGTCCCTAATTTGGTGAAGGAAACAGATAAACAAGTCCAGGAAGCATAGAGAGTCCCAAACAAGATGAACACAGAAGAACCACACTGAGATACATCATAGTTAAAATACCAAAGGTTAAAGATAAAGAGAGAATCTTAAAAGCAGCAAGAGAAAGGCAGAGAGTTACATAAAAAGGAGTTCCCATAAGACTATCAACTGATTTCTCAAAAGAAACTTTGCAAACAAGAAGGACTGGAAAGAAGCATTCGAAGTGATGAAAAGCAAGAACGTACAACCTAGATTACTCTATCCAGCAAAGCTATTACTTATAATGGAAGGGCAGATAAAGTATTTGCCAGACAAGGTAAAGCTAAAGGAGTCCACCATCACCAAGCCCTTATTACAGGAAATGTTAAAGGGACTTATTCAAGAAAAAGAAGATCAAAACCATGAACATTAAAATGCAACAAATTCACAACTATCAACACTGAATCTAAAAAAGAGCAAATAAACTAAGCAAACAACTAGAACAGGAACAGTGTGGCAGACCCTTCTGCATGGCATGGGCCCAGCTCCCACTCAGACATAGACAGGACCCATGCCCACAGATAGGTTCTCTTGTGGGTAATTAGATTTGCAATATATCTAGGCTCTTTTGAAGCTTGCTCTTTGCTAAAACTCCCTCACCCTGCAAGTACCTTGCAAGGACCAGTGTAACAGGATCAACCACTTTTGCCTTTTCATTTGCTATTATCCTTCTTTTGTGATGTAATGAGGGGCATTGGCTCTTTTGTGGTAACCTGGGGATAGTGAAGGAGAACCATCTTGGAATGTGAAGAAATATTTAGAATAAAGGCCTGTCATGGTGGAGGCTGCAGCTTTTGCTCCCCTTGAGAGAAAATCCATGCTGTGGTCCTTTTTCCCTCCACCAGACTTGGTAGTCTGCGTGTATGTTTTATTTCTTCCATAATGACGCGGACACTGCTAGCTGGTGTCCCCATCAGCTGGCGCCCCGGAATAGGGACTCAGAGGCCACGAGCCATTGTCATTATGGACAACACACCAACTTGGTAGGAATATGTGCGCAGTAGCCCCGGTAAGGGCCGACGACCCCGAGTGATTTTTGGGAATGCCGTCAGGTGTGTTGGATTCAGAGGAATAGGATTTTCCTCCTAGGTTGCTCTCTCTTGTGACCTCCTTCCAACTCTACGTTTTCTAGTAAGCAGAATGCTCCCTCTCCCAAGCTTCTGCCCAGAGGCGACCTCAACCAAGGTCTCGGCTTGGGAGAAAGAGCAAAGATTTTTCCTTTAATCAGCTTTAAAAAATCAACTAGTTACAGGACAGTTTACAGGCAGCTCAGCAAATTCTTTCTTATAAGCCGCGTCTTGCAGCCCATTAAAAAATTTTATTTGAAGGTTTCTGCAGACCTCAACCATGAGGAATGGGCTCTCTAAGAACAAGAGCAATGTTTTAGGTTCAGCAGCATCTTGGGGCTGCTGATTTTCTCCTAGATAAGGGGTCTTTACATTTTGGAGGTATGAAAGGGAAGGGACGGGTTGGCGCCAGCTACAGCAGAGCGGGAGTAGGAAAGCTCCCAGCAGGGCTGCGCCCCCAGTGCATGCACGTTCCCAGCGAGCTGAGTGGAGGCTGAGTTTCGCTTAGTCAGGAAGTGCAGCAGAGCGGATTAGTTCCCCTGGCCTCCCTCTCCCCGGTGCGCCCAGTGGAGAGCGCCGGGCACCGGGTGTAGCCCCAGACAAGCCAGGCAGAAACACTAGCTGATTGGGATGGCACCTGCCTGTAATCCCAGCTACTTGGGAGGCTGAGGCAGGAAGGGGGAAACAGATCAGGTCAGAACTCCAATCTTAGCTGAAAGTTGTGAATGTGTTGCAGCTGGCTGGGCACGAAAGCACACCTGTGCTCAGCCACGCCCCGGGGCGGGGGACCCTTGACATGAGCCAGAGCTTCCTGTGAATCACCAGGACTAGGGCGGGTGTTGCAGCCTCGCCTGGGAAGCCCAGCAATGCATGGCGGCTCAGCACCACGGCACCCAAGAGGAGCGAAGCCACGGGTGCATGTGCACGCACTGCACGGATCCAGGCACCAGCGGTGGCCGCAGGGCTCACTCCCCTTCTGTGCATCCCCTCTCCCTCCCTCTGCCTCTACTTTCCCGTGTCTGGTGCACACCAGCGCATTTGCGACCATTTCTTTTTTTTTTTTTTTTTTTAAAGGTAAATGTATTTGCCAGTAGAGAAAAAACTTTTTCTGAAAGTTGTTAATGTGTTTATAAATTTGTCAATCTAAAGCATGCTATAAGTGGGATAGGGGGTGCCACGTGTTAAAAAATATTAAAAAATCCTCCTTGTTTATGCCAGAGCTGTGACCTTTATTGTAAAAATGAAATATAGGTATATTGTCTTCCATGTAAAACTAGCCCTTTTTGGCGGAAAACAAAGTACCATTTTTTAACTCAGTACCTGTAAACACTGATCATTTCCTTGGGGAAGAACTGGCTTTTCTCCCAGAGGAAACAGTTAATCAGTCAAGTCACAAAAGGCCCTTGGCACGCAACCATTTTTTGTCTAAAACATTTTTTCAGAGCACCTCCCACTTTACTTGAAAACTGTGAACGCATTGCGGCTTGCAGAAACAGCAGGGGCCTGTCTTTCCAAGCTAAGGTAAAATATACAAGTCCTCTGGCTTGAGGTGTTTAATCATTTAGGATGGCCTCAGCAAATTAAAACTGATAATGGCCCTGGATACCTTGCCCATTCTACTCAGGTTTTTTTTTTCAGCATTGGAATATCCAACTTAAAGCAGAAATATCTTACAATCCAACCAGTCAGAAAATTGTAGAATGGGCTCATCATATTTTTAAAAATCTTATTAAACAGGAAAAGGGGAAGTCATGAGTCCTTCCCCCTGAAAATTTGATTATGTTAACCCTGTTTACCTATAATTTTCTAAATTGTGGTGAATTGCTTTGTACTCCAATTGAGAAACATTTTCAGAAGAAGGAGCCAAAGTCATCTTATCCTCAGGTTTTATATAGAGATTTGCTGGGAGATGGCTCTTGGCAGAGCCCTGTAGTTAACTTGGGGAAGAGGGTGTGTTTGTTTCCATCCCTACAGGTCCTGCCTGGCTGCCAGCCAGAAGAGTAAAGCCTTATCATGAGTGGATTAGATGCCAAGCTCTGCTACCTGGAGCTGAGAACCAATTGACTGACAGACCAGATGGCCCAGCTAACCATCACTCATGGGCCTGGGTCTGCCAACGGAGGAGGATGGGGCCTGCCCCAATGACAGGGGCCGAGGCTCAGGTGCCTCCTGCAGAGAGCAACAACCCCTCAATGCCCCATAATGTCCAATGGTTGAACCCTAAAAACTGTTTCAATGCACTGAACTTTCAAGTTTGGGTCCTAGCAGCCTTTGCATCCCTCTTTGTCTTAATCCCTATTTGTGCTTTATGATATATATATAAAAGTTGTTCTCTTAAGATTGCATTCGGGAACAGCAAATAGGTTCCAAAGGATTAACAGCTACAATTGCATTTACAAACGAAAAAGCTGGGAGATTATATGTTGGGAACTGCCCTGCCTGGTCTCAGAGGCTGTAGCATCCCATGGCTAAGGCTGAGTAAGAGCCCAAGGGACCCACTTCTTCTGGGTCTGTTCTGTCAAGAGAACCTATCTGTGGGCATGGGTCCTGTGCATCTCCAAGGGGGAGCTGGGCCCACACCACGCAGAAGGGTCTGCCACAAACAGAATCATAGATATGGAGATCATTTGGAGGATTATCAGCTGGGAGGGGGAAACAGGAGAATGAGTAAAAAGGTAAAGGGATTAAGAAGCATAATTGGTAGGAACAAAATAGGAGGATGTTAAGAATAGTATAAGAAATGGAGAAGTCAAAGAATTTACATGCACAATCCATGGACATAAACTAAGGTGGGGGGAACTGCTGGAGGGAAGGGGATACCAGCCTGAGGGGGGCAAAGGGGGAAAAATTGGGACTACTATAATAGCATAATCAATAAAATATGCTTTAAAAAGGAAGAAATTAATAAAACCAAAATCTCATTCTTTGAAAAATATCAATAAAATTAATGAAACTGTAGCCAGGCTAACCAAGAAAAAGAAAGATACAGATTACCAATATCAGAAATGAAAGGGAGGAGCCATCCCTACTGATCCCATGGACATTAAAAGGCAAATAAAGGAATATTATGAAAAATTCTGCCAACAAATTAGTAACTTAGATAAAATTTAACATTTCTTGAAAGATGTAAACAATAGGTAGATGACACCTGTGATTACATTTAGGGTCCACTTTGACAATCAAGGACAATCTTCCCATCTAAAGATCCTTAATCACATCTACAAAGTCCCTTTGCTACACAAGGTAATACATTCCGAGTTTCCAAATATTAGGACATGGATATCTTTGAGAGGAGTGGCTACTCCTAAAGATATCACTCAGCCTACAACACATACCTGCTGAGAATGAGGCAAGAAAGCCAGGCTAAATAGTGAGTGGAGAATTTTTAAAACAAACATTGAATGAGCCCTGCCCAAGTGACTCAGTTAGTTGGAGCATCCTCCCAATGTGTCAGGGTTGTGGGTTCAATCTCTAGCACATTGAACCACAATCCTGGCACATACAGGAATCAACCAGTGAATGCATGGATGGGTGGAGTATCAAATCAATGTCTCTCTCTCCGCCTCTCACTCTCAAATAAATAAATTTTTTAAAAGTTGGGAAACAAAGAGTGGACTCACTGAGGTTGGAGCCCAGGAATGTATAGGCTTCAGTGGCTAGAGAACAAGTTGAACTCAACCAAAGTTGGGATTTTTTTCTTTGGCATATGGGATGAAAGAACAATGGAACAAGAAAGTTGTTGACAAGAGTTTTTGATCTGATGGAACTTTAAAACCAGGAAAAAGAGATGGGAATAATTGAAGACTGGTGGTAGTGCTAATTGGGAGAAAGTCATGAGAAGCTGTTATGAGATTAAACAGCTACAAAAGGAATAACCAAGTAAGCAAGTTAAAAGAAACACACAGTCAGAGTGGCCAGGTTCATTATTTCAGAAGTAAAATTTTCTCCTCATGAAAAGAAGTGGATGTGGCCAGGGAGCTGGATAGTTATGATGAAGATGAAATTATTGAAGCAAGGGCAATCAAGGAACTGAAAACCCAGTATTGAATGGGTGCACAAAATTGATGTTAAACCCAGCTGAATTTCAGCATGATAGGAGAGAAGAGAAAGTTTGTGAGTCAGAAGAGTATGTAAATGATAGCAAGAGAGAGGGTTCTGGGGTAGTACATCCCAGTGGCATTAATCTCAAAGAAGCACATGTTTTTGTACAGTGGGGGAAGAGTAATGGGCTGGAAGCAGTGGTTGTCAGTGAAGATACTATGAACCTTCTCTCCCTATACATGGTGAGAAAATAAAGAGCCTTCAACTGAAAGGGCTGCATAACGAGTGGAGATCTCAATTAAGTTTTAAGTTAAGGTCAAAAGATAAAGGGAAATGTTGAGGAAAGAGACTGAAGATGTACAGAACTGTGATAACAATGGAGTAAAATGGTTTCAGGGCATAAGTTGCAAAGAATATAAAAAAGAGGCATAGGGAAGGGTATGACTAATGAAAAGAAAACAAAGAAGGTTAGGATGAGAGTATGGGACAGGAGAAGAAGCCAGAGAAGATTATGCCCTAAGCGGTTACTGAGAGACTGACCACAGGTCTGCCAAGAGTATATTGCCAGTAGGTCCTTGGTGGATTAGATGAGGATAGAGTATATTGAGCACTTTTAGAATTCAGCAATGACCAAGGTAGAATACCTTTCAAAGGCAGTCCTAGTGTCTCATGATTAGAAAAACTCTAATCAGTCCTAAATCAACTAGGAGGAGTCCAAATACAGGGTCCAGCACAACTAACGCCCCTATTTTATTACAAAATCTTTTCTTACAAAATCATAAGCATATAATTCTGTAATGTAACACTATCACACTCAAGCACACACTATGACATTTTAGGTGAAATATTCAAATTAAAACTATAAATTATTATATCATATTATTACCCTACCAACCACACTCAGGCAGGCTTTACTTCTGCCAGACCCTGTATATGGATGTAGGTTTGGAGGCTCCCAAGAGCCAAAGGCAACATACAGTCCAATTCAGGTGCTATGAAGACACTTTAGCTAGTGGAGATAAAGAATATTCACTTATCACAATAGTTACCTAAAATGCAAACTCACAAAAGTACAACTAAAATATTAACAGAAATTTGTGTCCTAGAATTAACATCTACACATTCAAGGCAAAGAAGATTGGGCCATTAGGCATACCATGGTGATTAAAACCATTTTCTTTAACAAGCTGTTAAGAACCAAATCTATTAGTGAAACTACCCCCACATCAAAACAATTTCACAAATAAAACTTTTCAGACCTCATTAACTACCTTCTCAGAGGACAGGAGTCATTTGGCACTAAAACTGTTATAATTATTTTTTAAATGTTTTCACTTATTTATTTTTAGAGAGGGGATGTGGGGGGAGAAAGAGAGGGAAACATAAATGTGAGAGAGAAATATTAATTGGTTGCCTGTTGCACACCCCCAGCAAGGAACCTGGCCCACAACTCAGGCATGTGCCCTGACCAAGAATCAAACCAGTTTGATTCCTTTCAGTTTGCCAGATGACACCCAACCCACTGAGCCACACCAGTCAGAGTAAAACCGTTATGATGTTATGTAAGCATTATCATATTTTTCCATGTATATAATGTGTACTTTTTTTTGTCCAAATTTTTGAAAGAAAAATAAGAATGTACATTATACATGGGTAGTACCTGAAATACCTTGTATCTGTTCTTGTGTTTTGTAATTATTTGTTACAAAAATTTCCTGTATCATAATATGTTTTCTAAAAAGCTAAAATTCCTTTATAATACAAAAACCAAATATCTAAATAAAAATAAATAAATAATTGAATTTAAAAATAATACGAAATATTTTTTCCTGAAAGTTTGGGCCAAAAACGTGAGTGTACATTATACATGGCAAAATATGGTAAGCTTCACAGTTACTTAAATCTACACCATCCTGTTTTTATTCTACAACATATTAAAGAACCTAAAGAAACACACTGTCACCTAGTCATCTACTAATCATTCTCACCTCAAGACCTTGAGCCTTTAATCCTTTTAGAATGCTCTTTCCCCAAATATTTGATCTGCAAAGTTTTTCAAATGTCATCTCATTAGAAATGCCTTCTTGGCCCATCCTACTTAAAAATACTAAACCCTTCCCAATCATTTTATTTGGCACAGGGTTCTATATGCCATCTACCTAAAGCTAATGGTAACTTTGTCTTGAATAACTGCTCTCTGCTTGAATTTCAGTTAGGTTGGTGGAGTAGGTAAATGCTGTACTTGCCTCCTACCACGAGCACATATTTTCCCATATGGTTGGTTCCCTTTTCATTTTATTGCTCTTTTCTTTAGCTGTGCAGAAGCTTTTTCTTCTGATGAGGTCCCATTTGTTTATTCTTTCCTTTATGTCCCTTGCTCTAGGGGACATATTGGTGAAAATATTGCTGCATGGAATAGCTGATATTTTCCTGTCAATGTCCTACTCTAGGACTTTTATAGTGTTGTGACTTATACTTAAGTCTTTATCCATCTTGAATTTATTTTTGTGTATGGTGTAAGTTGGTGGTCAAGGACATTTGTTGAAGGGGCTATTTTTATTCCATTTTATGCTTGTGCCACCTTTGTCAAATATTAATTGACCACCAGTATTACAAAAAATTTTAAAGGAGCCTCTTTAAGAAGAAGAAAAAAAGATTAAGTTATAAAAATAAAATAGCAAAAACTGCACACCTATCAATAATTACTTTAAGATTTCCGGCCAAGATGGAGGCATAGGTAGACACACTGTGCCTCCTTGCACAACCAAAATAAGGACAACAACAATTTAGAAACAAAATAACAACCGCAACTGACAGAAAAATTTAACTGTATGGAAGTCTGACAACCAAGGAGTTAAAATAGACACATTCATCCAGACCAGTAGGAGGGACAGAGTTGGGCAGCCAGGCAGAGAAGGGTCACAGCAAAAAAAAACAGTGGCACCAGGTGCACAAGACAGGAGATGACATACCCTGGGCGTGCAGGTGGAGGCTGGCAGACCTCAGGTGCGAGGTGACAATGGGCAGATCGAGCGAGGTGGCAATTGTGAAGCAGGGCATGGCATGCAAGGTGGCTGGCTGACCAGGCTGTCCCACATTCACATGCCAATAAACCAGGCAAAACTGGGGAGCAAGACAGACCACACAACCCAGGGTCCCAGCGCAAGAAAATAAAGCTTCAAAACACTGACTGAAAATACCTGTGGGGTTGAGATTCCGGGAGAGAATCCCAACCTCACAGGACAGTTCACTGGAAAAACCCACAGGGTCCTAGAATGTACACAAGCTCACCCACATGGGAATCAGTACCAGAAAGGCCCAGTTTGCATGGGGGAAGCAGTGGAAGAGATTGAAATCTGACAGAGAGTGGAGCAATCACCATTGTTCCCTCTCAGACCCTGCCCCCACATAGAGCGTCACAACCCAGCAACTGGGTTGCCCCGACTTGGTGAACACCTAAGGTTCTGCCCCTCATATGTAACAGGTGCGACAAGACAAAAAAAAAAAAAAAAAAAAAAGGCCCAAAAAAGAGAACAGATCAAATCTCCAGAGCAAATACAACTAAGCAACGAAGAGATAGTCAACCTATCAGATGCACAGTTCAAAGCCCTGGTGATCAGGATGGTCACAGAATTGGTTGAATTTGGTTGCAAATTAGATGAACAAATGAAAGCTACAATAAGTGAAATGAAGAAAAACACACAGGGAACCAATAGTGATGGGAAGAAAACTAGGACTCAAATCAATGGAGTAGACCAGAAGGAAGAAACACACAACCAAACCGAAAAGAAGGAAGAAACAAGAGTTGAAAAAAACGTGGAGAGGCTTAGGAACCTCCATGACATCTTTAAACGTTCCAACATCTGAATTATAGGGGTACCAGGTGGAGAAGAGGAAGAGCAACAAGTGGAAAACTTATTTGAACAAATAGTAAAGGAGAACTGCCCCAATCTGGCAAAGGAAGTAGACTTCCAGGAAGTCCAGGAAGCTCAGACAGTCCCAAAGAAGTTGGATCCAAGGAGAAACACACTAAGGCACATCATAACTACATTAGCCAAGATTAAACTGAAGGAGAGAATTCTAGAAGCAGCAAGAGATAAGGGGACAGTCACCTACAAAGGAGTTCCCATCAGACTGTCAGCTCATTTCTCAAAAGAGACCTTACAGGCAAGAAGGGGCTGGAAAGAAGTATTCCAAGTCATAAAAGTCAAGGACCTGCATCCAAGATTGCTCTATCTAGCAAAGCTTTCATTTAGAATGGAAGGGCAGAAAAAGTGCTTCTCAGATAAGGTCAAGTTAAAGGAGTTCATCATCGCCAAACCCTTATTATATGAAATGTTAAAGGGACTTATCTAAGAAAAAGAAGATAAAAAACATGTATAGTAAAATGACAGCAAACTCACAATTATTAACAACCACACCTAAAACAAAAACAAGCTAAGCAAACAAGTGGAACAGGAGCAGAAACACAGAAATGGAGATCACATGGAGGGTTAGCAACAGGGGAGTGGGAGCAGGAAAGAGGGGGAAAAGGTACAGAGAACAAGTAGCATAGGTGATGGGTAGAAAATAGACAGCAGGAGGGCAAGAATAGTGTGGGAAATGTAGAACCTAAACAACTTATGACACATGCACATGAACTAAAGGTAGGGAATGTGGGTGGGAGAGGGTGTGCAGGGTGGAGGGGAATGAAGGGGGGAAATGGGACAACTGTAATAGCATAATCAATAAAATATATTGAAAAATAATTACTTTAAATAGATTATATGCTCTAATTAAAAGACATAGGTGACTGAATGGATAAGAAAACAACACCCATACATATGCTACTGACAAGAGATCCACTTCATATAGAAAGACACACAGACTGAAAGTAAAGGAATGTAAAAGATATTTCATGAAAATGGAAATTTAGAAAAGCTGGTGTAGCAATACTTATATCAGACAAAATGGACTTTAAAACAAATGCTATAACAAGAGACAAAGAAGGATCCAGCAATTCCACTTCTAGGTGTTTATCCAAAGAAATGCTAAACACTAATTCCAAAAGACAGGCATCCCTGTGTTCATTGCAGCATTATTTACAACAGCCAAAATATGGAAGTCGTTTAAGTGAGAGTCCATCGATAGATGGATGGATAAGGAAATGATACATATATACAATGGAGTATAACTCAGCCATAAAAAGAGTGAAATCTTGCCATTTGTGACAATATGGATGGAACTAAAGTGTATTATGCTAAGTAAAATAAGTTAGAGAAAGAGAAATACCATATGATTTCACTTATATGTGGACTCTAAAAAGCAAATTAAATAAACAAGACAGAAACAAATTCATAGATACCAAGAACTTTTTGACTGTTAGCAGATAGGAGGTGATTTGGAGAGATGGGTAAAAAGAGGGAAGGAATTAAAATGTGCAAATTGATTGCCAGTTATAAAAATGGTCACAGGGATATAAAGCACAGCATAGGGAATATAGTCAATAATATTGTAATAACTATGTATGGTGTCAAATGGATACTAGACTTATCCAGATGATCATTTTATAAGTTATATGAATGTCTAATGACTATATAATATTATGTATAAATTGTAACTGAAAAATAATAAAAAATTTAAATTTCCCCTGCTTAATTTTTTACCTTTTTTGAGGGGGAGAGAGGTGTTTTAAAATCTCAAAGTATAGTTGTTATTTCCATTTCTTTAGTTGTCTGTTTTTGCTTGATATAATTTAAAGCTATGTAAAGTGCACATAGGTGAAAATAGATGTTATTTTTTGTACTTTTTGATATAACTACATATAACATTAGGTTCAGGTGTATGACAGGATTTGATATATATTGCAAAATATCACCACAATGATGCTAATTAACACACATCACTGTGGGGGGCTCCACCCGCAGGGCCCCCCTGGCTGCCACAGATGAGAATAAGTCTACCAAGACATGATCTGCTTGGGGAGGAAAGGTGGCTGATCTCTCAAAGGAGAAGAGCCAAGAGCCTTTTCCTCAATGACTATTATTGGGTTCATTTTGCACAGGAATACATGTAAAGCTCATTAATCATTGTCAGGCAGTAAGGATCAAACAATAGATAGCATACAAAGAACTCTGAGGGCCTATTCTGAGTCAGGATCAGATAGCTAAAGAGCTATAAAACTTTGCGGAACAAACCCAAGTCTTGCTTGGACCCTTATTTAATTGAGAGCATTCTAAACAAAGCAGGTTTCACAGGATTTTATGGATTCTTTCTCAGGCCTAATCACCCTGGGAACCCACCCTTTCTAGCACCGGGCTGCACCGCCCTCTGTCATTGTTTCAAGCTTAAATCAGTCAGGGGAAGTAAGGCAACCAAGTGATTACAAGGCTTCTTACAGACAGAATGAGGACTCAGGCTATGTCAAAGCTGAGGGTCCATCACCTCCTTTTGCTGTAGCCCCTCAAGTCCTTCCTTGGGGCCTCCATGTGATCATGCCTGTCTTAGGTCATTCCCCCCTTGGGGAATCTTACCCATCATTGGCTTTCCAATCAAGCATTGGGGGCCAGGCAGGGTGAAGAAAAAGGAGCAGAGGCGGTGCCCCTGCCAGGGAGATCTTTGTCTCCTCAGTGGCTTATGGTCCAAAGGTTGCTCACTCAGCCTTAGCCCTGGGGGGGTTACAGCTTCTGAAACCAGGCAGGATGGTTCCCAACACATCACCACATAATTACAAACCTTTACTGTTAATTTGCCATATAATTTTTACTGTTAACATTTGTGTTTTTTAACCAATGTGCAATAATATCTCTGATTTTTGCATTAAATTCTATTCTATTTGAACTGCTTCTTCATCTTTATTCTCATTCATATTAGCCTGTTGTAACTATTTACATTTATTTCAAGTTTCCTGTACAATCTTTAATACAATCCAAAAATCCGAGTCTTTTGTTAACTTAATTCATTTACATTTTTTGGTATTCAGTGTTATATCAGAATTTCTGCTATCTTATTTTCCATTTAGTGTAATCTTTGTTCCTCCTTTCTGCTTTGTCTTAGATAAATTGAGTTCATATTTATTTGTCTTACATTTTCTTTCTTGTGGTAGTTTTTATAATCATAGTAATGTTTATTCAATTTCTTAATCTTTTCAATAACTTTCTCTTAACTGGAGAAGCATTTTAGTTCTCTCTTGTTACAGTCTATATCTCCAACTCTAATCTGTGGGTGACAAGGGGGTTCTATGGAGAGTAACCTCACAGGGTGAGCATAAATTCCTAGCTGGGTAGGTTAGGATGTGTAGTCACGCCCCAGGCCTATAACTTTAGTGAAAAGTTTTAAGCCAGCTCTATCCATTGTTACTATGCAACTAGGTTAACACACCTTCAAAATACCAGAATACCCCTCAAAGGAAGGTATTAATCCTCAAGAAAGGACTTACTTTTTTTATTTTTTAGGAGCAAGCAGCAATTTTTTAACCAGTGCGCCACAAAAAAATTTTTAAAACATGCAATGCCTGACTATTTAGTCAGGGGCACTGACTTCTTTTCCCTTAGACTGTCAAATTAAAAAATGCCAACAGGCAACACAACAACAGCCATCTGGTATAAATGAATCAAATTTACACCTAGGGTCAGTGTCAGTGGAAGATTTGAAAATGCTACACTGTTGCCTTTAAAGATGGCAGAAGAGAGACCAGAAGCCAGAGAATTTGGGACATCTAGATGCTGCAAAAGGGTACATTTTTGTCTTATGCAAGGATATGATGTGAAGAGTGATGTCAGAAGAATGGTAGCATGAGAAATGCCCTAGGTCTCTCCTGTTAAAGTTTCAACAATTTGAACAGCTACAACTCAACAAAGGATTCCCTGCTCAACACACAAATACACCTGAGAGATCTGCACATTGAAACATCTAAAGGTGGGCAAGTGGAACAAAAAGGGGAGGTGAAAACAAAGAGGGGAGGAATCTGGTTGTGGCTAACACACCCTTCAGTCAGGAGGAGCAGACTCAGCAGGCACTGCTGCAGGAGTGAGCAGTACAAGCTGCAGCTGATCCTAGAGATCTGGGTAAGGACACACACAGCATGGGAGTCAGGCAGTCAGCATTTCAGAGGAACAAAGCCATGTAGCCTGGCCACCTCCCCTTAGACACCCCTTAACCTCCCAGGGCATACCTCCCTTTGCCTATGGTGTTGGGTTGCAGAGCACATCATCTGCTAACCTCAGAACTATTACTACTGAAGTATATTTCTCCTTGAGCAAAGGGGGAAAAGGTGTAGAGAGGACTCCATGGAGGACTGAGGTCACCAATACTGGAGGGAACGAGGGATCAATAAAGAAGCTGGCAGGTTCCCCCAGCCCTCCCAGCACCTACACATCACAGCTACACTGATGGCAGCCAGAGACAGTGGGTCAACACTGGGACTTCACAGAGGAAAAAAAAAACACACACACACACACAAAAAAAAAAAACCCTTGTGATTCAGCATCACCTATTGGAAAAGAATGGAAAGACCTCTTTGTATCAATCTGCTAGAGAAGTGCCACTCACATATTGATGCCTAGACAGAGAAGGAATCCATCAAATACCTGAATAACCAAGGTAGCAAGGCAGATCAAACAAAAAATTTTAAATCCCCGGAAAACAAAGACATGGAAATACAGGACATAAATAGCAGAGAATTCAAGATTGCAGTTCTGAAGATACTCCATGAGATGTGAGAAAATACAGACAGGAAATTTAGCGAGTTCAGGAAACAATGAACAGAACAAGTACTTCACTAAGGAGATTGAAACTTTAAAAAAGATGAATAGAAATTCTAAAAATGAAGAATTCAATAAAAAGAGATCAGGAATGAACTAGCAAGCATAGAAAATAGAGCAAACCAAATGGAGAAATGGATCAGTGATACTGAAGATAGAAACATAGAAATGAAGAGGGGAAAAACAGACCTGAGCATTGAGAAAAATAAGAGTTTTATGAGAATTATCTGACTCCACAAGAGCAATATACAAAGAATAGGCATACCAATAGAAGAAAAGAGAGAAGGGAACAGAGTCTGTTCAAATTGACGAGAACTTCTCAAACCTAGAAAAAGAACTAGATCTTTGAATCCAAGTAGCAAACACAACACCTAGTTCCTTCAACCCAAAGAGGCCTTCTCTAAGGCATATTGTATTAAAACTGTAAAAAATTAATGACAAGACATACCAGACTTCTGGCCAACACGGAGGCATAGGTGGACATCCTGTGCCTCCTTGCACATCCAAAATTAAGGACAACAAAGATTTAGAAACAAGAAAACATCCAGAACTGAGAGAAAAATTCAACTGTACGGAAGTCCAACAACCATTCACCCAGACCCGTAAGAGGGGCGGAGTTGTGGCAGGAAAAACATGGAAGTTGGCAGACACAGGCGCGCAGGCAACAGCGGCTGGCAGACACCAGATGCACAGGCGGCGGCTAGTGGACCCTCGGGCACAGGGTGGCAACAGTGCAGACCCAGTGAGGCCAAGCAATGAGGCTGGCTGACCAGGTGGTCCCACGTTCGCATGCAGATAATCCACGGGAAGGGGAAGAGGCGGAAGGGACTGGAATCCAAGAGAGAGCAGAGCAAGGGCCATTGTTCCCTCTTGGACCCCGCCCCCAACGTAAGCATCACTACCCAGCAACTGGGCTGCCCCGCCCTGGGGAACACCTAAGGCTCTACGCCTCACTACCTAACAGCCTCGGCCTCACCAAAAAAAAAAAAAAAAAAAAAAAAAAAAAAAAAAGGCTTATATGGGAGAATAAATCAAAGCCCTAGAGCCAATTCATCTAAGCCACCAAGAGACAGCCAACCTATCAGATGCACAATTCAAAGCACTGGGGATCAGGATGCTCACAGAATTGGTTGATTTTGCTCACAAATTAGATGAACAAATGAAGGCTACAATAAGTGA
>PVKU01012193.1:0-37341 GCA_004027475.1 Anoura caudifer | reverse complement strand
GAGAGGAGAGAGATAGGAATATCCAGGGAAAAGGGGAAGGGATTAGAGCAACAAGTATGAAAGACATATGGTCAAAAGCTGGGGGGGGGGTGGAAATGGAAGGGAGCTGGGGAGGGCTGGGGCGGAGGGACGGGATGGGAGTAGAAAACAGAAGACTGTATAAGAACAACAATTAAAATAAAATTTAATTAAAAAAAAAAAGATTAGATTTTTAAAATAACAGTGTTCTAAGGGGAAAAATATTTTTAGTTCAAAAATATCAAAATTTCAATATTTGTATATGAAAACTTAACCCTGACTGGTATGGCTCAGTGGATTGAGTGCCAGCCTGGGAACCAAGGGGTCACCAGTTCGATTCCCAGTCTAGGGCACATGCCTGGGTTGCAGGTCAGGATTCCAGCAGGGGCACACAAGAGTTAACTGAACATTGCTGTTTCTCTCCCTTTCTCTCTCTCTTCCCCTCTCTAAAAATAAAGAAATAAAATCATTTTAAAAAGGGTCAACCAATGAATGTGTAAATAAGTGGAATAACAGATTGGTCTCTCTCTCTCTCTGTCTCTCTCAAATCAATGAATACAAAAATAAATATAATCCCTTCTTTAAAAAAAGTATTTGGTTTATTTGTCACTTTTACCTAAAAGATGAAAAAAGAAAAAAAGAATGCACTGTGTCCTCAGAACAGAGCAAAGTTTCAAGCAATCACTTCCTGTAACAAACAGAAGAAATTAAAATATTTGCCTTTGAAACTGTGTTTCCTTGGAAAACAAAGTTTTGGCTGTTAAAATGGCAACAAATGGAAATTTTAAAACATAGTAACAGACGAAATAATGTTTCTGTGCAATTTCCTGAGAAAGCGTAAACTTTAGGTCAATGTCAGGGTCTGGAATCACATTAGTTCATTAACCTGTTTGATTTTACTTATCTCAGGCAGTCAAAGAGGCTCCCCAGCATTAACATGAATTTCCGGATTTATTTGTGCACCTAGAAGGTATCATGATGCCAATTCACAGTTAAATGAGATTCTGTGTACCAATAATAATGCATTAGTTGGAATTATTTTGGTCGTAAATAATAGAAACTCAACTACAAACTGGTTTAAGCACAGAAGCAAATTTATTGATCTATGTAACTGAAAAATCCAGGGGGTGGAGTTTTCTTTGGGCATGGCTAGATCTAGATGTTCATGTAACTGCTTTTTAAAAAGGATTTTATTTATTTATTTTTAGAGAGAGGGGAAGGGAAGGAGAAATAGAGAAACAACAATGCGTGGTTGACTCTCATGCTCCCCCTACCGGGGACCTAGCCCACGACCCAGGCATGTGCCCTGACTGGGAATCGAACTGGCAACCCTTTGCTTCAGAGGCCCATGCTCAATCCACTGAGCCACACCAGCCAGGGCTCATGTAACTGCTTTTATTGCACTGGTTTCATTCTTAGGCAATCTCTGTTTGCAGCCCCAGGTTTACCTCAACCCTGTAGCTTACAATTCTATTGAAGAGTTATTCTCCTTTTCACTAATTCCAGAAAGCCCTGGGATGGTGTCTCGTTGATTTAAACCTATCACAGTGGCAAACCCCTGTGCACTAATTTACTATGCCTGGGTCACTTTCCCACCCTGGATTGGGGCTGCTGGTGGGGTGGACATGTAGTTGAGATTATACTGAATATGGATACTCTAATCAACTAAAGATCATGAATGCTTTCTTATGTTCATAAAAATTCTTAAAGTAATTTTAAAATTGGACTTTTTATTTTAAGGTAATAGTATATTTGTAAGCAGTTGTAAGAAATAATACAGAGAGCTCTCATGTACCCTTCACCCAGTTCCCCCGAATGGCAACATTTTGCAAAACTGTAGTTTAATATTACAACCAGTACAATGACACTGATACAATGAAGACACAGAAGAGTTCCATCAGCACAAGAAAATATCTTTAGAAATAAATGCTTAATAATCCATTTTATAGGTGTACTGTATCATAATTTATGAACCCTGCTATTGTTTGACATGTAGGTTGTTTCCTATTGGGATGGTAATGAATAATGCTATAGAAACATCCTTGTATATAAATCTTTGCTAAAATCTCTGACCATTTCTGTAGGAGAAATTCCTTGAAGGAGGTTTGTTGAGTCAAGGGATATGTACACTTTAAGGTTCTCAATACTAATTGCCAAATTGCTGTCCAGAAAGGTTGTACCAACTTACACTCCTGCAGTGCATGGAAGTGGCTTGGCTCACCACATCAACTAATGTTGAGTGTTTAAAAAGTCTTTGCCAAAAACAAGTGAAAAATATCTCAGGATTATTTGGCTTTTTAAATAATTATTGAAGCTGAGCATTTATATAAACATAGATATGTATATATTAGTTTCTTATTGTTATTCTCCTGAGAGTTATCTGTTCCTATCTTTTGACCATTTTTATGACATTTTCATTTATTTATTTATTTATTTATTTATTTATTTATTTATTTATTTTTAGAGAGAGGGGAAGGGAAGGAGAAAGAGAGGGAGAGAACATCAATGTGTGGTTGCCTCTCACACACCCCCCACTGGGGACCTGGCCCGCAACCCAGGCATGTGCCTTGACCAGGAATTGAATTGGCAACCCTTTGGTTTGCAGGCTGGCACTCAATCCACTGAGCCACAGCAGCCAGGGAATTTTCCTTACATTCTCTTATTAATTCATGAATATTCTTTGCATGTTAAGGGTATTTTAAAGAGCTTTATTGTGATAAAATTAAAATACCATGCATTTTACTCATTAAACTGTACAATTCAATGGCTTTTAGTATATTCAGAGAATTGACCATCTATCAGCACAATCAATTTCAGGACATTTCATTACCCTAAGAGAAAAGAACTCTAATCCCCTTAGTTATTATCTCCAATCCCTCCATTCTCCCCATTCTCTGTCAACCACTATTCTATTTTTTATCACTACATTGCCTATTCTAGCCATTTCATATAAATGGGATCATAAAATGTGTGGTCTTTTGTGACTGGCACTATTCACTTAAGTATATTGTTTTCAAGGTTCATCTATGTTGTAGTATGTACCTGAATTTTGTTCCTTTTAAAGTCAAACAATATTTCATTGTATGGATATACAACCTTTTGTTTATCCATGTATCTGTTGACAGACATTTAAGTTGTTTCAACCTTCTTGCACTTATGAATAATACTGCTGTAAACACTTGTGTACAAGTCTCTGTGTGGGCACATTTTCATCCCTCTTGGGTAGACACCTCGCAGTGGAATTGTTGGGGTTCTATGTTAACTCTAATTTTTTGAGGAAGTGCCAGACTATTTTCCACAGTGACTGCCTTGTTTTACACTCCCATAAACAATGAATGAAGGTTTCATTTTCTTCACATTCTTGTCAACATTTGTTATTTTCTGTCTTTTCAAAAAAGTATAACCCACCCTGGCTGGTGTAGCTCAGTGGATTGAGCACTGGCCTGTGAACCAAAGGATCGTTGGTTAGATTCCCAGTCAGGGCACATGCCTGGGTTGCAGGCCAGTTCCTAGTAGGGGATGCACGTGAGAGGCAACCACACACTAATGTTTCTCTTCCTCTATTTCTCCCTCCCTTCCCCTCTCCAAAAACAAATTAATAAAACCTTTTTAAAAAAATAACAAATAAAAAAATATAACCCTTCTAGAGTGTATGAAGTGGCATCACATTGTGGTTTTGACTTGCATTTACCTGATGTCTAATGATGTTGAGCATCCTCCCATGTACTTCTCCCTTCTCCATTATTTGTACATTGTCTTTAGACAAATGTCTGCTTAAATCCTTTGGTCATTTTTAAGTTACTTTATTTGTCTTTTTATCTTAGAAATGTACGAGTTCTTTATATCTTCCGGACGCTGGACTCTTGTCAGACATATGATTTCCAAACATTTTCTTCCATTCTGTGAGTTGTCTTTTCAGTTTCCTTATAGTGTTTTTTCATGCACATTAAAAATGATTTTAATGAAATCTACTTTATGTAGTTTTCTTTTCCTGCCTGTGCTTTTGGTGTGGTTTAAGAAAATATCATCTGCTCTGGCTGGGTAGCTCAGTTGGTTGGAGCATCGTCCTGATGTACCAAGGTTGTTGTTCGATCCTTGCTCAGGGTACATGCAGGAATCAACCAATGAATGTGTGAATGTGTGGAACAGCAAATAGATGTTTTTCTTCTCTCTCTCTCCCTTCCTCTCTTTTTCTCTAAAGTCGATTAAAAAATTTAAAAAACCATTGTCCATTCAATTCATGGTCATTAATATTTATCCCTTTGTTTTCTCTAGTAGTTTTGTAATTTTTAACACATTTAGATCATTGATCTACTTTGAATAATGTTTGTATATGATGTAAGGTATAGGCCCAACTTCATTGTTTTGCATATAGATATTCAGTTGTCCCAGCACCCTTTTTGAAAAAAATATTCTTTCTCCATTAAATTGTCTTATTGCCATTTTTGGTCTCCAGGCACTACCACTGTTAGAGGTTTGTACCCTTCCCAACTATTTTCTATGCATATGCACATGTATGACATTTAAAAAGTGGGTTGCTCCACCAGTATTTATTTATTCACTAATGATATGCATGTACTAATTAATAGTCTCACTAGTTTAAGTACTAGATCTACTATATTAAGTACTTAGTAAATTAAGTATCTTAAAAAGTGAACAGAGGACTGGAAATTGCAAAAGGCCAAAATAAAGATGGTATAAATAATATTAAAAAAATAAAAGTGGTATCAAACTATAAGTATGGCTTTGCATCTTACTTTTTTCACTTGACAATATAGCAGGATGTCTTTCCATATGTGGATCAACTGCGTACTTTTCTTATTATGCTAAGTAGAGCCTTCTCCACCCCATAATTATAAAAAATATCCTCCTATATAGTCATTTACAACTTTTATAGGCTGCTATTTTTAACTGAAATTGTTGTAAAAGAACAACTGTAGCATTGGTGGAATTCTCAATGTCATCTTGTCCACAACAGAGGGGACAATTAAAAGCAGTTGCTCTTCTCCCCTCCGCACAATATTCAAGAGAGAGGCTGGCAAACATTCTGCCTATTGACTTGACACATTCAGACAGAGCTTAAGCTGGCTAGAGGCAAGTGTCTCCGTGTGTGTGTGCGCGCACGCTCCTTCCCTACTCACTCTTGCCTTTTGTACTTTGTGTGGACCCATTCTCCTCACGTATAAATCAGTGACTCCCCATACAGTACTTAAAAGAGCCACTTGGAATGACTGGACTATGTAACATCAGTCCACTCTCCGGATACACCATTCTGAAAAGGGTAGGATTAAATAAAGAATTGGTACTTGCAGTTCCTATGAAGATTTCTAGCATTGGAGCGAAACTGAGAGAATCCATTTCACTGACTTGGTTTTGGACTTGCATAGTTTTTATACTGACAACCCCTGGTCTCTTCTCTGGGGCTGCAGCTTCCTGGGATCCCCAGGGATCCCGCAGGCCCTGCTCACTCCTTTCCTTCCAGGCCTGCAGAGCCCCATCTTTCCTCTTCCAGATCCCTGGGGGCTTTGGGGCAAGGAAAGAGCTCTAGCTCCCTCCCTTTCCCACCAGGCTTCTTTACAGAGTCGCCTCCCTTTGCCTTGTGCCCTAAGACGTGTGAAGAGACCCAAGCCTCTGAGAGGTGGTAGCCCAGGTATCTATACAGGGGGCTTCCTACAACCCCAGAGTTTAAGAATCAAGGATCTGGAGGGCAAGGGATTTGGCATCTCCAAGAGATGGGAACCAATGTGTGTGCGTGTTCGCGTGCGCGTGCTTGGGGTGGGAAGGGCATATATTCCGGCTTCAGTAGAGACTCTTTCATGCTCCCCAGGGCTAGTCTCCTCTTGGCGCCAGCAGGGTCAGCAGTCCTGGCAGGGCCACCTGCCAGTGCCTGCACTGAGCAACTCCCCCGAGTGGCGAATCTTCACTCTGGCCAGTGCCGGCCGGGATGCTAAGGAACCGCCAAGATTTGCAAGAGTTGCCATGGGAGTGCGAGGACGGGCCAGCTCCTCCCACCACGTGTGCTGGCCTAGTCCAGCCTTCCCTCCCTGACAATGGGCGACGCCACAGGGGTTCTCCCTTTTGGCTACTTGAGCCCCTCCTCCACATCTCCCGCCTCCTCCCATCCTCTGGGAAGCTAAGCGGGGGCGTGTGCGCACCCTGGAGGAGTTGCCTTCGCGGTGGCAGCAGCCTGAAGCACTCTACCAGGGGCCCCAAACTCGGAGCAAGTTCCTGGGCCCCCTGCGTGCGGTGCTGTGCCACCTCCACAGCCCCTGGACCCACTAGCGGATTAGTGAGCGGGGTGGGGGGATAGGCGAGCTGGCCACGGCTGGGCCGAACGGGCCCGGCGGCACGACCCCTCCGGCTGTGCGTGGACGCGCAGGGGCGGACGCGGGGCGGAGTTCAGCGGTGGACTGCCGGGGTGGCGGTCCCGGACTCCCGCGTGCGGATGGCGGCAGATGGCTCCCGGCCCTACCTGGGCTCGCCCACTCTGGAGGCGCGGCACGTGCCTCAGGCCTCGGCGCCACAGACCCCTCTGCTGGGCGGCAGAAGCCAGGACTTGCCTCCTGACCAGGATGGCTGCGAGTCCCTGCCTACTGCCCACATAATCCCTCTGCAGGTGGACATGGCCATGGCCCCGGAGCGCGGGAAGCATGTGGAGACGTGCAGCAACAGCTACCTCTGTCTCCTGCCAACCGTCTTCGTTGCAGGTAGGTACCCTCCTGCGCGCACCAACCTGTGGCCCCGGCTCCTGCCTAGCTGGCTGGCGCGCTCCTCTCCTCTCCCGCTCCCTCCCTAGCCTGCCTGGCTCGCACACTTTGTCTTCCCTCGCCCCGCACGCACGCACACCCGTCCCCACTGCGGTGGCGGCGCTCCCAGCTCCCGTTGTTTTTCCGGCCACCGCTGCAGGGTATGACCCACAGGCGAACCGTGAGAAAGAGTGGGCAGCTGGGTGAAGATGTCTCTGCCGTGGTTGTTTCAGGTCCCCTCTGCAGTCTTCACCCGCTCCTATGTGTCCCCAGGAAGATGGGAATAGACGGTATATTCTAACTGTGGTTCCCACAGAGCAGAAGCCAGCCTCCCGAGGGTTCACGTCCCTTGTAATATTTCCTGAATGCGGGAGAAACGAGGGGCAGGGTTTGAATAATACCTGCGGGGAAACCAAGTCAAAAAAGGCGCTGGGATTCTGAGACGGGCGGCACCTCAGTTGGAGAGAAGCAGTGCCGCCAGCGACTCAGCCTTTTCCCCCCACTAGTGCATCTTTCCCGCTTGGTCCACGAGCTTCCTGCCTCTTGGGGTCCTCGCTACAAAGGCAGACGTTTTTGTTTGTGAGGACAAACGAGCAAAAAACCCAACAAACCCACAAAAACTTTTATGCTGCTGTCGCGGTGCATGAGGGGTGTGAGCGGTGTAATCTGAGTTTGGTCACTTGCCATCCGTGATGCACAGACGTTTACCGAGCTGGAGGTGCCAAGTTTTATGGTTGGTGCTTCCAGGCTCTGCAGCTCGCTCCAAAGACCTCAGTTTCTTTGGGACCCTGCAGATGGGGGCGCAGGATCAAGCCGAGAGCAAGATGCGCCTCCGCGACTTTTAAGTGCAGCTAGGGCTTTTCAGACCAGTCTAAGAGGTACTGCAATTGATGGACATGCCTTCCTCTGCGCCCATTGTCGTTTGTTTTAGCACGTGCTAAGTCTTTCAATGGGAGTTTTGGCATCCAAAAAAAAAAAAAAAAATAGATTTGGTGGTGGTTTTCCACAGATGAGGGGAACTCAACACACAGTCAAATATCCCTCCTTATTCAGGGCTGACAAGCCCCCTTTCCCTGGCGATTATGCATCGCAGACCTGAATGACACCAGTTGCTATGCTGTGTTTTCATGTGGGCTTGCAGTACTTTTCTGCCTTGCAGCCTTTTTAGCAGTGCCGTCTATCTCACTGTGGACCAACAGTGTCCTGGAAGTGGTTTGTACCTGCGCTGTTAGGACACGATGCTCTTGCATGTGAAAAGGATTTCAAGTCTTTTAAAAAATAGTCAGATCTTTAATATAGGTTTACAAAGGTTTTCATGGTGGTACAGAACTTTCTGGAAGATCATTTCAATAATCAGCATTTATAGACCACCAGAAATGTGCTACAGTGTGGTCAGCTAATTACATGTGCTCATGCATGATCTGCTGTGTGAGTTTTGGCATCCAAAAAAATAGATTTGCTGGGGCACAGCCAGAGGAGGGAAAGGTCAGCTCCACTTCAGGGAAAGGGTAATGCCTAAATTGAATCTTCAAGGATATGTATACAAATTTCCTGTGGAATGAGGATGGGGATGGAGTGTGGTGGGGATAGGTTGGGTGAGGGGAAATAAGATGTGCAAAAAGAAGCAGAAAGGCCACAGCATAAGAGGTTTTGGAAACTTTTTTTTAAATGAGTGGAGTGTAAGTTGTGGAAAGTACAAGAGAGAGAAATCTGGAGAGGTAGGCAGGGGTTGGATCAGGCAGAGCTTTGCAAAGCATGTTAAAAGGCTTTGCTTTATTTGAAGTGTAGCGGGGACTCACTGCAGTGTTGTAAGTGCAGGGATAGAGCAACGCCTTCTCCGTATGGTTGTACAGGCCGTGCCCTGCAGAACCCTTATAGGGCTGCATTCACACAGATCGGCCCTTGCTAGAGCTGTACAGTGCACAGTGTGCACGGTGGTCAACAATGACAATGCATGGTGGGGCTTCTGGCTTTTAAAAATATCACTGTGGTAGTTGCGTGGGGGACACAGTGTGTGAAGTATGCAGCAGAGAGGAACAGGACCCAGAATAGAGTGGCCAGTAAGATTGTAATTGGAGAAAACAGGGCAAGAGTGGATGGAGGCATGGACTGAGTCAATTCTGGAGATGGGGTACAGGGGAGAAGCTTGAGGAATTGAGAGGGTGAAGTTTGTTTGATTTGGTGACTAGGTGTGAAGTTTGAAAAACAGGGAAGGAGACTAAGTTAATTGCAGGTTTCTAGTTGGGATGACTGGGTGCGAAGAGAGATCATTAAAAGGAGGAAATGGAAGAGGAGAAACAGATTTTCGGTTCAGTTTTGGGTATGTGGTTTTTATGGAACATTCAGAAGGAGCTGACTGATACAGGTCTGGAGCTGGAAAGAAGGGAATCTTATTTCTCACCCTCATCTCTGGCATCTATTAAACAATCCCTGGCACTGACATGAAGTTCTTTCTTTAAATCTACTTAGATGGATTATCTTGCTAACTCAGAAAGTGTAGCATAAAAGTTGTGCACATTTACCATCTAATTCATTTTTTTTATTTTTTGAAAAGATTTTATTTATTATTTATTTTCAGAGAGTGGTAAAGGGAGGGAGAAAGAGAGGGAGAGGAACATTAATGTGTCAGAGCTACATCGATCAGCTGCCTCTGGCACGCCCCCAACGGGGACCTGGCTCGAAACCCAGGCATGTGCCCTGACCATGAATCCAACAGGTGACCTTTCACTTCGCTAGATGACCCTCAACCAGCTGAGCCACACCAGCCAGGGCTGCATCCTTTCTTAATGACTCAAGCTTATCCTCTTAATAACCAACATTAAAGTGCTGTATATAGTGTTACCTCAAGGGTTCCTAAGTTGTGGAGGGCTGCTTGTCCCTACATTATGTTCGACACAGATTGTTCTGCCTCTTAATTTGTAGTGCCTGGTTTTCTAGTCTTTCCATAAATCCCCTCTCTGTTAGCTGTCATTTCTTGTTACTATTGTTTTAACAGTTTATACCAACTATCAGTATATCACCTAATCCTCTTTCCTCCCTCCTTTGTCGCTCCTTCGGATGTGTTGTTATGAGCTAGAAACTTGTTAGAACTGTCTGTAAAATATGAGTCCAATGGACTGTGAGTAGGGCTGTGATAGTCAACTACTCACATATATCAATTTTATCTTAGGGACTCTGTGATATCTACTGCAACTACAAAAAAAGGTGATTTTCTTTTTTTTTTCCTAGTTCTTAATTATATTCTGGAGGGTGGCTACTGTTTAATAAGTTCTTAGTAAAACCTGTGTCCTCTTGTAAATTGAGGTATGACAGTATGTGAAGCTGTAATATTTTACTTTCTTCCAAAACAAACAAATGTCTTCAGAATCTATCAGAAAATTAAGAGGCATTTTATTCATTGCATGTCTTGAGCTTGCCTGACTAGGAGGCACTTCAGTCTTAGAAGTTGCCCCCAAGGATTGAAAGTTAATGTCTCTGTATAACATCTTCTCAAGTAAGCACCCTCCGAAGGAAGGTGCCAGAAAAGGCCTGCAACTTATCTACCCCAGGGCAGAAGCACAGGTCGGCCCAGAAGGGGAGATGCCTCTTATGTGATTGTTGCCAAGGTCTTGCCCCAGCAGCAGTTAGCTACTGGTAAGAGACCAGTGTCACTCACAGAACATCCTCCAATTTACTGGGTTGGCCAAAGAATCTGTATGGGTTTTCTCTGTAAAATAAAAGGCACATTTTTCATTTTCACTGATAGCTTTATTGATTTGGATATTTTGAGTATGTCAGCTATCTCCCAGGTGGTATTACATGGCTTGTTCTCAATTAATGTCTCGATTTGATTGCTATCAACTTCAGCTGGTCTACCCGACCTCGGAGCATTGTCCAGTGAGAAATCTCCAGCTGGAAACCCCTTTTGACACATTTGATCAGTCACAGCACCTTCTCCATACAGTGCACAAATCTTTTCTTTTTCCATTTCGGTTGTGTTTTTACCTTTCTTGTAACAATAAAGCATAATATGCTGATAATGTTGCATATTTTCTTCCATCTTCAATATTAAA
This sequence comes from Anoura caudifer, assembly GCA_004027475.1. Taxonomy (NCBI): domain Eukaryota; kingdom Metazoa; phylum Chordata; class Mammalia; order Chiroptera; family Phyllostomidae; genus Anoura; species Anoura caudifer. The sequence goes on along the minus strand of PVKU01012193.1, from coordinate 26,525 downwards.
GTGGATGCACAAAAATTCACCAATTTTGATAAGTTTATTTTAAATGCATGCTGATACGACAGCTGTCACAATACAATCTCACAAAATTGTTTCAAATGAAGTTAAGGGTCACTAAGCGCTACTAGAGCCATCTTATGGAAAAAATCAAATGAACTTTTTGGCCAACCCACTGTTTTTCACCCAAACCCTCCCCTCACTTTAACATCAGTAAGTATCTGACTGCCTTCCCCTTACTTTCAGTGCCGTGAAGGTGACATTGAGCAAAGACCTAAAGGAGGTGGGGAAATCTTCAGGGGTATCTGGGGAGGAGAGTGTTTGAGGCAGAGGGGATGGTTGAGGCAAAGGCCTTGAGATGAGCTAGTGCTGACAAATTCAAGAAACAGGAAAGGGATCAATGTGGCTGAAGCAGTGAGTGCATTCAGGTGTGTGTGAGCGCAGGTGCAGGTGCAGGTGCGTGCCTGTGAGCCGGTGATGAACTGAAGCCTGATGTAAGGGGTCTGGATCATGCCGGGCTTGGTAAAGACTGGCTTTTACCCTGAGTTACATGAGGAGTTATATAAGGATTTTGAGAAGGGTGACTTAGATCTTCTCTCTGGATGCTCTGTAGAGAATAGGCTAAAGGTGGGACAAAGGTGGAAGCAGGAAGACCAATTAAGGGGCTATTAGGATTGCCCTGGCTCGTGTGGCTCGGTAGGAGCATCTCAGTAAACCAAAAGGTTGTGGGGTTCATTCTGGGTCGGGGCACATGCCTAGGTTGTGGGTTTAGTCCCCTGTTGGGGCACGTAGGAGAGGCAACAGATGTATATTTCTCTGTCACATGGATGTTTCTCTCCCTCTCTTCCCCTCTCTCTAAAATCAATAAGCATGTCCTCTGGTGAGGATTTTAGAAAAGAGGCTATTAGGATTGATGATGGTGACTGGAACCTGAGGTAATGGTGGAAGTGTTGAGAAGTAGTCAGATTCGGGGTATATTTTGAAGGTACAAACAAAAGGATTTGCTAATGGTTTGTCCATGAGAAAAAGAGAAGCGTCGATGATGACTCTTAAGAGTTCGGGCTTGAACAAGTGGACAGCAGGAAATGTCGTTAATGAAGATGGAGATGCCAGCATGGGGAGCAGGTTTGTGGGGGGGAATCAATGAGTATCAGAAGTTTGGTGTGGAACCTGTTAACTTTGAGGTGCTTATGAGCTATGCATGTGGACATGTCCAGTAGGCAATTGCATATAGAAATCTGGCATTGAAGGAAGGGGTCAAGCCTGGGGATATAAATTTTGGAATTCTTGTCTTATAGGAGGAGGTATTTAAAGCCTGGATGAGTGAGTATAGAGATCCATCAGAAGAGACAGTTGGTTTGTGTCCCACCAATGAAGACTCATGAATGACCTATGACTCTTCCCCAAAGCAGTGTTTCTTTGGGGAGGAAGGAAGGTAGTGCTCCAAAAAGACAAATCATTTCTCTGGTTTGTAGTTCAAATGGTCGTGCTGTTCAAGTATGCTCACAGGTCACTTTGACTCATGTTTCTTCCTTCTCAGTCTGGAACACATGGCAGTCCTTGCCTGCGGGTAAAGACGAGCTCTATGTTTAAAGCTCTTCAGAGAGGGAAACTACAACTTCACTGTTAAGTGATTTTCTTTGTGGGTACAAGAAATCTGTAGGTTAGTCATTTGCTGCAGATGAGTCTCTTCCTGTCTTATTTTTGCTTTAATAGAAATATTAAGTGGCCACTATTGCTTTCCAATTGAGAAGGCCTTTGTTCAGTGACCTCCTATCCTTTTCATTACATGGGATAGTTTTCTTAAAAAATGATATTTTAATGGAAAGCCAAAGCCTGATTGCAAATTGGAAAGAAGGACCACTTTTTTTACCCAGACTCAAGTTCGAGGCCTATGGTTTTGTGAACCAATATTACTCCAAAAAATTCAATTAAAAATAAAATAAAATAGTTGAATTAGCAAATATGGTGATTTTTTAATATATTGAAATTTACTCTTGAGGTAGATTACCTTCTCTCTGACTTTCAAATATTAATAATATTGTCACCTCTGTCATGAAGAAATTAAGCTGGCTGTTAACCCTGCAGACACTGGGAAAACAGACTCTTTTTAGCAGCAATCATAGCTCACACATGTGTATTCTGTCTCTGGAAAATTATCAGCCAGCAACTTTATGGGGATTATGTCTTCTCTGTTTTCAGATAATTTCGTGCATTAATCTGAAAAGGGAAGGAGAGCCACTCCGAGCAAGGAGGAGCAGGAAAGTTTTGTTAACCAGAGGGGGAAATGGGAGAAACAGGAGCTCATTCTAGTTTATTTAAAGTTTTATTGAGATATAGTTCTCATACCATACAATTAACTCATTTAAAATATACACTTGAGAGTTTCTACTGTAATCATAGAGTAATACAGTCATTACCACAACTTTAGAACGGTCCCATCACTCACTCCAAAAAGAAACCCTTAGCCTTACCCATTACCTGTCACCCCCCCTTTCCTCTCAGAAGCACCCCCACCAGCCCCTGGCAGCCAATAATACACTTTCTATCTCTACAGATGTGCCTATTCCAAATATTGAGATAAAATCATAAAAAGTGTGGTCTATTGTCACTGGCTTCTTTCACTTAGCATAAGATTTGCAAGTTTCATCCATGTTGTAGCACTTGTCAGTACTTCATTCTTTTATATTGTTGAATATTATTGTACTGTATAGATATAGGCCGTATTTTAATTATCTGTCCTTCTGTTGATGGACATTTGAGTTGCTATTATGAGTAATGTTGCTATGAACATCCTTACACATCTTTTTGTGTGGACATATGTTTTTATTTCTTTCAAATATACAACATATATGAGTAGAATTGTTAGGTTATAGAGAAATTGTGTGTTTAATCTTTGGGAGAACTCCCAGACTATTTTCTAATATAGTTTTATATATTGCATAATGATCACCACAATAAGTCTGGTTAACATCCATCACCATAAATAGTTATTTTTTCTCTTGGGATGAGAATTTTAAGATCTAATTCACTATCTTAGCAACTTTCAAATGTGCAATATGGTATTGCTAACTATTGTGACGATGCTGTACATGAGTCATCCCCATGACTCATTTATTTTATAACTGGCAATTTGTACCTTTTGAACCCCTTCACCCAAAATGCCTCACCCAGCCAATAATCTGTTTTCTTTTTTAAAAATATATTTTATTTATTATGCTATTACAGTTGTCCCATTCCCACCCTTCACTCTCTTCTGCCCTGCACACGCCCTCCCACCCACATTCCCTACCTTTAGTTCATGTCCATGGGTCATACATATAAGTTCTTTGGCTTCTCCATTTCCTATACTATTCTTACCCTTCCCCTTTCTATTTTCTACCTACCATCTATGCTACTTATTCTCTGTACTTTTTCCCACTCTCTCCCCCTCCAACTCCCCTGTTGCTAACCCTCCATGTGATCTCCATTTCTGTGTTCCTGTTCTATTTCTGTTTAGTTTACTTTTGTTTTTGTTTTAGGTGTGGTTGTTAATGATTGTGAGTTTGTTGTCATTTTACTGTTCATGTTTTTTATCCCCTTTTTCCTAGATAAATCCCTTTAACATTTCATATAATAAAGGCTTGGTGATGATGAACTCCTTTAACTTGGCCTTATCTGAGGAGCACTTTATCTGCCCTTCCATTCTAAATGAAAGCTTTGCTGGATGAGCAATCTTGAGTCTAGGTCTTTGCCTTTCATGGCTTGGAATAGTTCTTTCCAGCCCCTTCTTGCCTGGAAGGTCTCTTTTGAGAAATCAGCTGACACGCTGATGGGAACTCCTTTGTAGGTGACTGTCCCCTTATCCCTTGCTGCTTCTAGAATTCTCTCCTTCATTTTAATCTTGGCTAATGTAATTTTGATGTGCCTTGGTGTGTTCCTCCTTGGGTCCAACTTCTTTGGGACTCTCTGAGCTTCCTGGACTTCCTGGAAGTCTACTTCCTTTGCCAGATTGGGGAAGTCCTCCTTTATTATTTGTTCAAATAAGTTTTCCACTTGTTGCTCTTCCTCTTCCCCTTCTGGTACCCCTATAATTTGGATGTTGGAACATTTGAAGTTGTCCTGGAGGTTCCTAAGCCTCTCCTCATTTTTTTGAATTCTTCATTCTTTATTCGTTTTTTTTTTTTTTTTTTTTTGTTTCTTTCTTCCTTCTGGTCCACTCCATTGATTTGAGTCCCAGTTTCCTTCCCATCACTATTGGTTCCCTGTACATTTTCCTTTATTTCACTTAACATAGCCTTCATTTCTCCATCTAAATTGTGACCAAATTCAACCAATTCTGTGAGCATCCTGATTACCGGGGTTTTCAACTGTGCATCTGATGGATTGGCTATCTGTTTGTCGCTTAGTTGTATTTTTTTTCTGGAGGTTTGATCTGTTCTTTTGTTTGGGCCATTTTTTTTTGTCTTGACGTGCCTTTTACATAGTGAGGGGTGGAGCCTTAGTTGTTCACCAGGGCAGGGCAACCCACATGGATGTGTTGTGATGCTGTATATGGGGTTGGGGTCTGAGAGGGAACAATGGCGCTTGCTCTGCTCTCTGACGGCTTTCAGTCACTTCCCTGCTACCCACAAGCAAAGTGGGCCCTTCTGGTGCTGATTCCTGTGTGGGTGGGCTTGTGTATGTTCTAGGACCCTGTGGATCTCTCCAACAAACTCTCCTGTGAGGCTGGGAGTCTCTCCCACTGCTGCCTCAACCTCCACAGGTGTTTTCAATCAGTGGTTTGAGGCTTTATTTCCTGGCGCTGGGACCCTGGGTTGCGCAGTCAGTCCTGCTCCCCAGTTGTTTCTCCCAGTTTATCTGTGAGCGAATGTGGGACCACCCAGTCTGCAATCCACTGCCTCGCCGGGTCCACCAGCCGCTGCCTTGCTGGCCAGCTGCCGCCTTGTCTACTCCAATCCTCCAGCCATGGCCTTGCCGTGAGTCCTCTCTGACCAGCTGCCTGTTTCTGCCCCTCCTACCAGTCTTGATGAATGTGTCTTCTTTAACTCCTTGGTTGTCAGACTTCCATACAGTTCAATTTTCTGTCAGTACTGATTGTTTTTTGTTTTTAAATTATTTTTCTTTTGGTTGTGCAAAGAAGCACAGTGTGTCTACCTCCACCTCTATCTTGGTCAGAAGTCCTCTCTGTTTTCTTTATCATTGAACTTTGTTTGTTTTATATTTCACATATAAGTGAGATCATATGGTATTTGTCCGTCTGACTTATTTCCCGTTGCATAATATCTTCTAGGTCCATCCACGTTGTCAAGCCTATGTGTTTGTCTGAGTTTTAGAGTTGGAGCTCTTACATTAGGTCTTTCATGAATTTTGAGTTGATTTTTGGGTATGATGTGAATTAAGGTCAAACTTCATTCCCTTGCATGTGCATATATCCAGATGTTCCCAGAACCATTTGTTGAAAAGAATATTCTTTCAGATGCCTTGGTACCCTGATTTAAAATCAGTTGACCATAGGTGCAAGGGTTTATTTCTGGACTCTCAGTTTCATTCCCCTGATGTATGTATAAGTCTGCCATTACTCCTGTAGCACACTGTCTTAATGACTGTTGCTGTGAACGAAATTTTGAAATCAGGAAGTGTGAATTTTCCAACATTGTTCTTCTTTGTCAAGATTGTATCAGCTGTTCTGGGACTGTTGCATTTCCATATAAATTTTGGGATTAGGTTGTCATTTTCTGCATAAAACACTAGCTGGGATTTTGCTAGGGATGGCATTGAATCTGTAGCTCAATTTAGGGAATGTCTGAACCTCCTGTGCATAGTTGTACAAATTGAGGTTTCCCAAAATATGGGGTATTCACGTTAAAGGTGTGTGGGAGTTATTTACTGTAAGGCATTGTGGCCCATCAGCGCTCATTTTGGATGGTTATTCATATATAGTTTTTTTCATGAGTTCAGAAGGATTACAATATATTAATTAATTCACATTTTAGAATTATTTTAGAGACTCTCCTAAAAGCTTAAGAGGCAAAAAAGTAAATATCCACAGGAGTTCTCCCAAGGAAGAACAAAAGCATGAATGAAGATTAAAAAAAAAAAAACCCTAGTATAATCACTAACTCAATTACCTTAGTTTTTGGGATTCCGAATTGAGCATGAAAGTCTGTGTGGGACTCGGGTGAGATAATGTAGGGAAAATGAGAGGCAGGTGTTTTGATACCACATTGATCAGGTCTCTGCAAAGACCTTCCCAGGTTGGACAAGACCATGCGTCAGTCAAGTGTGTAATCCTCCTTCTTCCTATAGCAGGGGATGTCTTTTAGGAAAAGAGATTTCAGTGCTAAACAAATAAGCTTGGGCCACTCTGCCGTGTGGATTTGCTGATGCTTTAAGTGGGAAAAACATTTTTATCTCTATTTTTGCATACACTAAATCACCACATAGGCAGTTGTCTTCAGGGAATGATTTCGTCCCTCTCAAAATGTACTTACATGTATTGGGTTTCTGAAGAATGAATTCACTGGGCTGTAATTGTTTAGGCAAGTTTCTGAGACAATGGCAGCCCTCTCTCTGTTGTATAAGGAAAACCTGCTGTCTCCATTGGGTGGTTTTTAATCCGAAGCGGGGGTGGAAGGAAAAGCTGGAAAAGCTTTCCATAGCCATGCCCTTAATTAAACACTTGCAAGAGACACCAGAGGCCCAGCAACTTGGGACACTAAGTTCTTGGATGGCGTTACTTCCTCGTCATTTCCCACCTGCTGCACCTCATTTTTCTCATGTACTTTTTGGCTCTCTCCATTTCATCTCTCTATCTTCTTGGTTTTTCCTCTTATTTCATTCATGCCTAGTGCCTTATGTATTGGGTTGGCCAGAGAGTCCATTTAGGTTTTTTCCCATAAAAGACACATTTTTCATTTTCACCAATAATTTTATTGATTTGGATATTTTGAGTATGTCCGCTATCTCCTGCTGTTGGCTTCTTGAAGGTAGAAGCTGGGGGTGCTGCTGAACATTTTCCAATGCATAAGACAGCCCCCAGCAAGGAGTTATTTGTTGACACAAAATGTCAACAGTACCAAGAAACTTTGCAAACCACTTTTGACATGTCTGATCCATCACAACACCTTCTCCTTACACTGCACAAATCTTCTTTGGTGAGTCAGTTGTGTTTTTACCTTTCTTGAAATAATAAAGCATAGTGTGGCAAAAATGTTGCATATTTTCTTTTATCTTCGATATTAAAATGGCTACCCCAAAATTCACTGATTTTGATGTTTATTTAAATGCACACTGATATGCACAGCTGTCACATTACAATCTAACAAAATTGTTTTGAATGAAGTTAAAGACAAATAAGCACTACTAGAGTTACTGTATGGAAAAAAAAAAACTAAACACACTTTTTGGCCAACCCAGGAGTTTTTTTGTTTTTGCATGTTTAAAAATTTTTTTTTTTTTTGCTTTTGGTAAAGGTCTTCCCCCAATTCTTATGTTTTTTAAGATATGTTTTATTGATTATGCTGTTAGAGTTGTCCCATTTTTCCCCTTGTTCCTCTCTGCCCTGTACCCCCCTCCCACCAGCATTCCCCCCACCTTAGTTCATGTCCATGGGCTGTACATATAAGTTCTTTGGCTTCTCCATTTCCCATACTATTCTTAACCTCCCCCTGTCTGTTTTATATCTACCATTTATGCTTCTCATTCCCTGTACCTTTTTTCCCCTTTCCCCCCACCCCCTCCCCACTGATAACCCTCCCATTTTTCTTGTGTTTTTAAATTAAATTATTTATATATGATCTTTGTAAAGCATCTAAACAATACACATGCCCATAAGCTGATAGGCAAAAGTCACCCCTGGGCCTAGCTGGGTCCTACTGTCTGCAGGAACACACTGCTAACAGTTTGGGATTGTGGTCATAGGAACTTTCTATGGATATAGGTAGTTATAGCAATTCAACTCCATAAATACTGATTGTTCACCTCCTATGTTAGCACACATTGATATGTGCTAGACACTGTTAGGATATTCCAGAGAGCAAAGGAGACAAAAACCCCTATCTTCATGAGCTTTATTTCTAACTAGTGAGTATGACAATAAAGAATCTACATGTATCTAGATATTTTACCAAACTGGGATCATACCCCATATGTTGACCTGTGCCTCACATTTGGGTGTGTTTATTTAAAAATTATTCCATTATGAAATTTTTATATTTATTTATTAGATCGTCTCTAATGACGTGGGAAGGGAGAAAGACAAGGAGAGAAACATCAGTGTGAGAGAGAAACATCGATTGGTTGCTTCTCACATGCACCCCAACTGGGGACCAAACCTGCCACCCAAGCATGTGCCCTGACCAGGAATCGAATGAGCGATCTTTTGCTTTGTGGTTCAATGCCCAACCAACACAGCCACACGGTCAGGGCATGAAATTTAAAAAATATATATTTTATTTATTTTTTTTAGAGAGAGGGGAAGGAAGGGACAAAGAGAGGTAGAGAAACATCAGTTGGTTGACTCTTTCACAGCCCCTACTGGGGGACCTGGCCTGCAACCCAGTCATGGGCCCTGACCGGGAAGTGAACCAGTGACTTTTTGGTTTGCATGTCAGTGCTCAGCCCACTGAATCACACCATCCAGGGCAGAGCATGAAGTTCTTGATACACACAAGAGTCCAGGAAATAAAATATATCATATAAAATTATTTTGTTATATTATTTAAAAATTTTCCTTTCATAAAGCACAAAGAGGCTACTCTATACCTTTTCAGCATGAAAAGTATTTGTCCAGTTTTGTCCTAGTGGGTTTATAGTTTAAATAAAACCCACACAGAAGCTGCTAGATTTGAGAAAGGTACTTTCTTTACACAATTGTTCAAATTGCTTATATCTGAATAAGTAGATGAAATTTTATGTAATCTTTCTATGTTTCCTTGATATAGACTGGATCAATTTCATATTGAGACCACCTTCTACTACTCAGGAAATTAGTTAACATTACAGTGACATTCTAATGCATGTATTTTTTAAGAAATGGATCCGTGTTTGTAATGTATTTATGGATATAAAGAGCCAATGGGTTTGCCCTGGCCAGTGTAGCTCAGTTGGCTGGAACTTTGTCCTGTAGACTGAAGGGTAGCAGGTTCGATTTCTGGTCAGAGCACATACCTAGGCTGTGGGTTCCATCCCCAGTTGGGGCATGTATGAGAAGGCAACCAACTGATGTTTCTCTATCACATCAAAGTTTCTCTCTCTCCTTTCCTCTCTAAAAGAGATGAAAAAATGTCCTCAAGGTGAAGATTAAAAAAATAAAGAGCCAATGGCTTTAAAAATATAAAGTTGGTGTCACCATTATTACTTTAATTTATTGCTATGCAAATGATGTCTTAATCAATTAGTAGAAAGGGGAAGTTTGAACTTAAAAAAAATCTAGTTATCAGCCCTAGCTGGTGTAGTTCAGTGGATTGAGCATGGGCTGCGAACCAAAGGGTCACTGGTTCGATTCCCAGTCAGGGCACATGCCTGGGTTGCAGACCAGGTCCCCAGTAGGGGGCACACAAGAGGCAACCACACATTGATGTTTCTCTCCCTTTCTTTCTCCTTCCCTTCTCTTCTCTCTAAAAATAAATAAAAATCTAAAAAAATTTAAAAAAAATCTAGTTATCACCCTGCCCCCCAACAGTTCCATGAAAACAACATTCTCTTCCCTGGAAATCAAGTTTGAAAATCGAGTCACATATATACTTTATATGTATATGTATGTGTATATTATATACATATTTCATAGATTATATACAATTACTTAGTATTATATACTGACTTCATTTTAATAAGTTGCTAATGATTCTCTTTGTAAAAATTCTAGGCAAAATAGAAAGGTTGCAGATACTACTGGAACATTACTTTTTTTTTTAAGATTTTATTTATTTTATCTTTAGAGGGGAAGGGAAGGAGAGAGGGAGAGAAATATCAATGTGTGGTTGCCTCTCATGTGTCCCCTGCCTGGAACTGTCCTGCAACCCAGGCATGTGCCCTGACTGGGAATCAAACCACAATCCTTTGGTTCACAGGCCTGCGCTCAATCTGCTGAGCTACACCAGCCAGGGCTGGAACATTACTTTTGAATAACTTTGTGCCAGAGTTGAGCTGCCCTTTCCAGGACACTGTGCATTCTCAGTTCATCAAAACTTCATTTGCGCTCTTGTGTCACTGATAGTTAAGTTGAAGCATTAGCTGTTTAATGTACGGCTTGATGACAAGACAAACCACAGGAAGTTATTTTATATATATGGTGTGATTAGATATTCTTAGATTCTTTGATGACACTTAAAATTAATATATGTGTAGAGGGTTGGTTTTGCTTCCTTAGTTGACGTGTTCCAAGGACCATTAAGAGATGTGTGTTCTTCTGTATGCCTTATAAGCTAAAGCAAATTGTTTTAATTGGATTACCTTTGCAGATGCTGTGTATTTCAAAATTAGGTTTTCTGAACTCAAGAAGAGTCATGGAATAGGAGATCTGACATTTAGTCATATGTCTACATGGATATTGTGAGTTCTGACATTAGTAGGTCGTCTTGTTTACTTTTCAAGCTTGTACTTGAGGTAGCTGCTCTCCAGAGGCCTGATGTTATAATAAAACTTAAAAAGTGGCTCATGGTAATATTCACCTGTTGCTAGGCTAGTATGCTTAGAATTATCTAGTGGTGGCCATAACTATAGTGGTTAGGGACTGTCATTTTGTCTTTACGCTCATGTTCCAACATGTTTCTGCTCATTTGCACTGTGGGTACTGAGTGACAATGATTTGTATGAATAAAGGGATGCCCCTTGGGTTTTCATGCCTTTTCCTCAAATTTCTATTGTTAAGAAATAATCTGGAACATTCAAAATTGTGTGATGAAGAGTTTTTTTTTTTTTTTAAACTGTGCTTTCAAGGGACCCTAGGAAACTAATTCTCAGACATTTATTTTCACAATAGATAATGTAGAGTTTTTAAGATGATGCCAATACATGTTCTTTTTGCATTTCTATTTCTCAATTGCAGTGCACATTCAGTATTATTTTATATTGGTTTCAGGTGTACAGCATAGTGGTCAGACAATCATATACTTTACCAAGTGTTCCCCCTGATATTTCCAGTAGATGCTGGTACATCTTAAAAGCCCATTTACTGTAATTCTGACATTTTGCAAAGATTTTGCCCATCTTTATGGATTTTTAATTTTAGAACATACATGATCAAATCACAGAAAAGAGCTTTAGCACTGGAGAAGAGTAAGAACAGGCTCTTACAATGCATGGTTTTCCTTTTCCTCTCTGTGTGAGTGTCCTCATAATTGCATATTAACATGTGATTTTAAAGATGGAAAAGTGAACTTTCAAAACTAAACGTTTTAATTACAGTACTGAATATTTCCACATTTGTGCACTATATACATGCACACAAACACCAGTGTTCACAAAAGTTACAGAAATGAATCATTCCCCATCTCTTGCAGCAGGCACAAATGTATGTCTGCTCCATGAAAAGATGTCAGAACTTGCTTTCAGATTTCTCTCATCCTTGGAAGCACGTCAGGGTCCGTTGACTTTAGTATAACATTAAGTCATGCCCTAGAACTTACGCTGAAAGTGAGTTCCAGGAGGTATTCAGCAGAAGCTAGGCTGTAACACTTTTTTTTTTATGTTTTAAGTACATAATCTGTTTTTATCAGTTTAGTGCTGGATATCTTTTCTCTGTGTGCCCATGGCATCCTGGCTCAACACTCTTGTAACTCATCCGTTTGGACTGTAATTGTCTCCTCTTCCTAAATGAAGAACCCCCTGAGATCCAGGCCAGTGTCCCCAGCACCGCACAGGGCCTGGCGTAAGATGGGAATCTGGCAGAGGTTTGTTGAAAGAGGAAACACGTGAATGAGTAGAGTGGCTGATAAATGGCAAAGGCACTTGAAAGTTGTGTTGAACCATGGGTTCTTGTTTTGGATTCCTGTTCTCTCCCTCCATTCTCACATCCCTTCATTACATTTTCCATCCCCCCCAGCATTCTGCTTCACGTTACCTGGGGATAAAACAATCCCACAGTTGAGCATCTGAGAACAGTGAGGTTTGTGAATATGCTTCCCTGATTTGGAAACTATTTATTATGTGCTGTGTAAACAAGTGGTAAAATGCCATTGAAAGCTTAGTAGGTAGTCAGGCAACACTTTCCAGTGTTCAATTTCACATTATACAAGTCTTTAACGCAACCTCAGAATTCCTGTGATCTTTGTTGCCACATGTAACTGATTTCCACCCCCCATTTTAGACTGTGTAAAGTCACTATATTTACTCTTCAGCTCTATCAGGGTAAAATTTTATCTCATCTGTATTCTTTCAGTTATCACTAAACCAATTTATAAGGTGCTCTTTCAACATGGATGCTTTATGACAAAAACATCTGTGGTAAGAGCCAAGGCCAAAAGCAAAGCATTTCTATACTGATTATGTTGTTGCACATAAAGGTCCTTGCTAATGTTGATTTTTTAAAATTGATACTTAACTGGTAGGTATGAAAGATTATTTTACTGTCCTTGAAATTTGTATTTCACACATTACTAATGCAGTGGAGGATCTCTTCTGATGCTTATTAGCCATTCCTGTTTCTTCTTTGTGAAATGCCTGTGTTATTTTTATTCCATTTTTCTGTTTGGTGATTTGTCTTTTTAAAAATTAACTTAGAATCTTTTATATGGCCTTGACAGCATTTTTTTCAATCATATGTGTTGCAAATATCTAAACCCAATTTGTTGCCAATCTCTTTTTTATGCTGTCATGGATGAAAGAAAAATTTAAATGTGATGTTGCCTAAACTATCAGTCTTTTCCTTTATGCTTTGTGCTTCTTGTACCTGATTAAAAAATTTTATCCTACCCACAGGTTATACAGATATGCTCTTGTATTCTCTCTGATCTGATTCCTAGTGCTGTAGGCTTTGAATCTTCACCAGTGCATGACCATTAAAACTAAATTGTTAAGTCACCTGGGAATTGGCAGATAGATGCCCAGGGGCAACTTCTGTTCTTAGTTGGCTTACCTCTCAGGACATTTGCTCTAGTGGTGGTTTTGGCCTCTGAGGATTTCCTTGTCTTTTCTGCCAGCTCGGCCATGCATTAGAAAGGCTTTAATTTTATTTTTCCCACCATGTTTTTCTGTTTTGTAGCAGGAAGTTTTTTCACGATTTTTAGCCCCCATTGTGACCAGTAAGGGAAACTCCTCCATGTTTTTCAAACTTGAAAGTTCAGTATTTATATTCAAATGTGATATCATTTAAGAGTTTTCCTTGTATACAAGATCTGAGATATGGATAAGGAACCATGATCTTATTCCCCTGTTTGCAGATGAGCTGAAAGGTGGGAGTGGTATTCTGGCCTTGAAGCAGTTGTAACTGGGGAAGGTGAGAAATAAAATATTTGCAGAAACATAATGCTAACCAACTCATTGTATGCCACTGCCTGAATGCTTACTTGTACACTAAACCTTTTTTTAAAGGATTTTATTTATTTATTTTTAGACAGAGGGCAAGGGAGGGAGAAAGAGAGGGAGAGAAACATCAATGTGTCATTGCCTCTTGGACGTCCCCTACTGAGGACCTGGCCTGCAACCCAGGCATGTGCCCTGACTGAGAATCAAACCGATGACCCTTTCTTTGGGTTGAAGACCCATGCTCAATCAACTGAGCCTCACCAGCCAGGGCTGTACACTAAACCTTTTAAATTATGACTTTCTTTTTTCTTTTTTTTTTTGTAACAATGGCTAACACTTATTGAGCATTTTCCATGCTCTTGGAACAAACACTGTTCCAAGTCTTCTCATGTATTAACAATTTCAACATTACAGTAACGCCATGAAATGGGTATTATCATTTCCCCCATTTTACCACTAAAGGAAACTGAGACACAGAGAATTTATGCAGCTTGCCCAATGCCATACAACTTGCCAGTGGTAGAGCTGGAATTGTAATCCAGGCAATCTGTCTCTGGAGAATGCACTCAAAAGTACCATGCTGTATTAACTCTGTATGAAATACTTATTTATGTGGAAAAAATCAGAATTTTATGTGTACACATCACCCAAAATAATACCCAACTATAACCACCATGTTAACTAATTGGTACTATGATGTCATTGTCATTTATCTTTACGTATAACTGTCATCTTTTTTTCTTTAACATATATTTCTGAAAGTCAAGCTCCCTTCTATTTGTATTTCATGATTAAATTCTTTTGGAAGGATGTGCTTTTGAAAAAGTACATCCTTATACAAATGAACTTCTTTTATTATAAACACTAGTCCTTTCATTTATTTATTTTTTTTTTTTTTTGGTAACAGTTTTATTGAGATATAATTCACACAGCATACAGTTTATCCATTTAAAGTGTAAAATTCACTGTTTTTATTAACACTATTCACAAAGTTGTGTGACCATCACCACAGTCAGTTTTAGGTCATCTTATCAGTCCTAAAATCAACAAAACAAGCAAGCAAAATAGACCAGAGACATCGAAATTAAGAACAAACTGATAGTAACCAGAGGGGAGGTGGGAGGGGATAATGGGGAAAAAGGGGGAAGGGTTTTCAGGAACATCTATAAAGGACACATGGACAAAACCAAGGCGGGGTGGGATCAAGGGTGGTAAGTGGGGATGGCTGGGTGGGGGGAGTGGTGGGGAGGAAATGGAGACAAGTTTGCTTGAGTAACAATAAAAAGAATTAAAAAAGAAATCCTGTGCCTCAGTTAGCTCCCCATTCCCCCCACACCCCCTATCCCTAACCAAGCACTAATCTATTTTTCTGTCTCTCCTATGTCTATTCTGGATATTTCATATAAACAAAATCATATAATTTGTTACTTCTTACACTTAGCAATATCCTTCAAGATCCATTCATGTTGTTGCATGTATCAGATGGGCATTTGCGTTGTTTCCACCTTTTGGTAATTATGAATAATGATATTAACATTCCTGTATATGTGTAGATGTATGTTTTCATATCTTTTGGATACATACCTAAAAGGAGAACTCCTGGGTCGTATGGTAACTCTGTTTAACTCTGAGGAATTGCATAGTTGTTTTGTCCATGGGCTAAACCATCTTACAGTCCCATGAACAGTGTATGAGGGTTCTCATTTGTCCACATATTTACTAACACTTGTTATTGTACATCTTTTTGATCATAGCTAAGTCCATGGGTGTGAAGTGTATATCTCATTGTGGTCTTAATATGCAGTTCATAATGACTAAATGATGTTGAGCATCCTTGCATGTGTTTATTGGCCATTTTTATATCTTCTTTGGAGATGTGTCTATTCCTTTGCCCATTTTTAATTGTTATTTGCCTTTTTATTACTGATTAGTAAGTGCTCTTTGTGTCCAGGATACATATTCCTGAGCAGATAATTTAGAAATATATTCTCTCTTTCTGTGGATTGTCTTTTCGCTTTCTTGTCAGTATCTTTTGAAACAAAAGTTTAAACTTTGACAAAGTCAAATTTATGTTTTTTTCTACTATTGCTTTGCATTTGATGTCATATATATGAAGGTTTTGCTTAATGCAAGGTCACAAAGATTTATTCCTGTATTTTATTTTAAGAATGTCATTGTTTTAGCTCTTAAATTTCAATGTCTGCTCCACTGTGAGTTAATTTTTATATACAGTGTAAAGTAGGAGTTCAACTTAATTCTTTTCAATGTGGGCATCCTGTTTTCCCATTACCATTTGTTGAAAAGGCTATTCTTTCCTCATTGAATTGTCTTGTCCTTGTTAAAAAAATCAATTGACTTCAGATATATGGGCTAATTTTGGGACTCTCAATTCTATTCCATTGATCTTTACATCTAGCATTATGCCAACACTACACTGTCTTGCTTATTATTGTAGCTTTGTGTAGTAAGTTTTGAAATTGGGAAGTATGGTTCCTCCAACTTTGTTTATTTTTTTCGAGGTTGTTTTGGTTAATCTGCCTCCCATGCATTTTCATATGAATTTTGGGATCACCTTTTCAATTCATGGAGACAAAAAGCCAACACAGGATTTCCATAGGGGTTGCTTTGAACCTGCATATCAATTAAGTGAGTATTGCCACCATATAATATTAAGTGGAGTTCGTGAATGTGGGATGGCTTTCCATTTATTTAGATCATCTTTAATTTCAGTATTGTTTTGTAGTTCTCAGAGTATATGTTTTGCACTTATACTTTGCACAATAGAAATGCAGTGGATTTTTGATCAGTATACAAAAATCTATACCCTTGCTGAATTTGTTTGTGTGAACAGGCTTTATTGTGCGTGTGTCCCTGTGTGTGAATACAAGATTGTGTCATTTGCAAATTCAGATAGTTTTACTTCTCTTTTTGGGGAATTGACTGCATTTCTGGCATCTTCAAGACCACCCCAGATTTGATGACTTTTACTAGGTGGACTCATGGAACTCTTGCGTATATTCCCACTCGTAACTAGCATTTATTGCAACAAACAGATGCAAAGCAAAAGCTTAGAATAGAACTCAAGCCAAGTTTTATTTGGAGATTATAACACAAAAGGAGAGCTTTCCCTTTCCCTTCCCCTTCCCACAGGCTTTGTGTTCTATAGGTGCTTATAAACAACGGGAGCCATAGGGAACCTTCTGTGAATTGCCTGAGGCCACACCAAAAATTGGTAGCTAATTGATTGTAGAATACGCCCGTTTCTGCATCCCAGCTTTTCTGTTGTAGGAGTTGCTTGCTTGGAAAATACCTTTGTGCTAAGTCAGTGATCCTGGATCAAAGGCATTCCAGAAGCCTGCTCTCCTCTGGAAGCCTGCAAAGTTCTCCACTTTTAGCTTCTAGTCTTTCTTTCAAGCTTTAGCTAGACTTGCCCATGCTCTAACCTCAAACCGTATCAGGCCATATATAATCCCCTGTTCCTTTGCCTACTCCTGTGTTGGTGCCTTGTATCTTTCACCTGGAAAGTCCTTTTCTATTCCCCTGTCCAAGCATTTGAATTCTCATAAAATGTCAAGGCCCAGCTCAAATGTCACGTCATCTACAAAACCTTCCTTTTTCTCACTCTCTCAACTCAGATTTAATAATTTCTCTTCTCCCTATACACTATATTGTGTATTTCAGATATAGCACATCCTGTACTCTATATTATGGCCAGTTGTTTATGCCATAGGTTTTGCTAAATTTTTAAGCTCCCCCTTTTTATTGAACTTATGGGGTGACACTGGTTAACAAAATTGTAGAGGTCTCAGGTGTACAATTAATCCTACAACACATCCTCTGTGCACTGTATTGTGTGTTCTCCACCCTAAGTCAAGACTCCTTCAGTCACCATTTATCCCCACTGTACCCTCCTCTACCTTCCCGCTTGCTCAATCACCACACTGTTGTCCTTGTCCATGAGTTTAAATTTTGAAGCTTTTTAAAGTGAGGAACTATTCATATTCCAATGGGCCCCAGCACCCAGTGGAGGGGAGCAAATAGAAGCCCAGTGGATGTTTGCTGAACTGAATTACAATGGATTGGAAGGAGGTCTGGTAGGTTGTTAACAGAGGGAGGATTTAGCAAGAATCTTACTTTTCTTTCGTTAGTACAGAATTATGCCAGTCTTTCATGCTGTACCTTTATTGCAGAACAACGTACTGCATAGTTTGTTCTGCTATTGTCTAATGGGAATTCATTTTGTGACTGTTTCACAGTTACCTTTTATTTGTTCTACCCTTTTATTTGTTCTACCCTTTAAAGCATAACATGTGTCAAGACAGCACTTCATTTTTTTTTGCACATGCTAAATCATTACTGTTTACAGATGGGCTAGTATATCTGATGTTCATTTTGAAAGGGGAAAATTACACTCATAGAATCCCATCTGCCTGGCAACGGGATTTAGACCCCGAAACAAAACTCAGTTTCATCTGAGTCCTGCACATCAGCAATAGGGAACTTTCAAAGACATGATTGCTGAAAGTAAGCACCATTGTTAAGAATTTGAGGCTGTAAAAATAATGGTGTTTCTTGCAAAACATTGTATAAAAACATTCTTGGTATGGTTTGGGATGAAACTCTTGCTGGAAGAAAATGGGAGGTTATGGAGCCATATCTAGTTAATAAGTTGCAGTAGAGCTAATTGAGTGTGTTTTGTGCGTGCTTTTGAGATTGCCAGTCTGAGTTTAGGGAACCACATAGCTAGCACCATAAAAGCATCTTCTAAAATTCTTCTACTAGATTCTGCCTTGGGTGTGAACAGTGTCTGGTGCCTGGCAAGTGCTGTACAAGTTTCTTGGATGAATGAGTGCACGAATGGGAGCCCGTTTCCTCATCTGTAAGAGGAGGGTTTTAATATCTGCTTTGAAGGATATTGCTAAGACCAGAGAAAATGCATACCAACTGCTTTATGTGGCATCTGGCAGGTTGTTTATAAGTCATAACTCCTCAAGTGATATCTATTGTTAATCATTTACTACCCTTTCAACTGTTTTCATATTGGTGATGGCAAAGGGTTGATTGCCATGGACGAGCCTGTATCTTTATGGTTGACATTTCCTTGATTTTCCTTTCTATTTTTATGTGTGCTCCATTTTGCCTCTTATTTTTAGGAAAACACAAGCATAGAGGTGTTTGCTCTTTCATGCAGTTTGTCATGACTCTGCAGTGCCTGGACATGTGTGTGCAGCATGGTTTGGGACTCATATTCTTTTGTATATGACAGGAGAGAAAGTGTCATTGTGAAATAAAGTCCCAGGGTTAGAATTGCTGCTGTTACACGCCAGAATCTGGACTAAAAATACTTTCTATAAAGTGAGAACGCTTATAGATGCCAATTTACTTAGCTTTCTAAACCAGCATTTTCCCTACAGGAGTCATTAATAAACTCAGTAGAATTGAAATTCCTTGGAATGGCAATACATACTCAAATCATGGAGGCATACTCTTGAAGAAGTAGGACATAAAAGATTATTTATTCCAGCCCAACTGCATGCTTGATTGTTGTCTCTAGTTTCCTTGCCACAGAGCTGCTCAGCCTTTGTTCGAAATAACTCTATCAGTGATAGTGAAGGACTTCTCTACCTTACCGTGGCCATCATTTTATCTACATCTTCTAGAACAAAGTGATTGTTCACCCGGAGTCTCTGTAGCTCTCTGTTACCATCCTCCCCCCTTTCCCTTCTCCTCTGCTTCCTCCACCTCTCCCCTCCCCTCCTCTCTCCTCTCCCCTCCTCTCTTCCCTCCCCCCTTTCTCAAAACCAACCAGCCAACCAATGAAACAATCAACCAACCAACCAAAGAAACAAAAGATTACCTGATCAAATAGTTTTAGGAAACACTGCATACATAGCTCATAGCCAAGGAGTTGAAATGCTTCTGTGTGTATTTGTTTGGGAATATTTCAGTGTGTCTAAACCCTGATATTTCCCAAACTTACTTGTTTGTGAACCTTTGCTTTTACACAGTGTGTCTGTCCACAACTTAGAACAGTAACTGGTGCTCAATAAATGGTTGTTTTAAAAAAGGTAATGAATGTAAAATAAATCTCTAAAAATGATAAAGGGTACCCTTTATCAAGGTGACAAGTGTTCTCCATCTCTGCAAGTGACATGACAAAAATTAAATGGGTAGACCTACCTCCTCTGGGAACCATCCTAAATATTGACTTCCACATCTGTTAGGATTTTAAAAATTCTTTATATTTGAAATTGGAGTTTGTATCCTCATTTGCACAAATTACCTTTTTATTACCTAAAAAAAAATATTAGTGATGACTTCACAACAAAAGCTTGTCTCTTTTTGCTTCCTGATCAAATGTATGGAATGAAGAAATTGGCAAGCACTGTTCTTGTCTTTTGTTTCCAGTTTGTGCCTGATTGTGTTTGATTTTACAAGCACATGGTGCTTCAGCAAGCCTCTTAAATGAAACAGTGCTGCAACTGGGTGTTTTTAAGGGTGTTTGTCAGATTACCTGTTGAGTTAGTGCCCCTGCCCCCTTTTTGGCTTCCCAACCGGCCCTTTTGGGGCTTAGCAACTAGTCATAAGTAAATAGAATACATGCTTTTCATTTGTGAGTAATTGAGCTTTCCACCTGGGACAGCTTGACAAGCCTCCTATCAAGTGTGAATCTGGCCAACAAGAAACATGCTGTTATGTGGATTTGATCCGGCGTTGCTGATCCAGGTTTTTTATTTCTCATGCTCTGGAGTAAGAGTTTAAAGGGTCAGCAAGAGGAAAATTATAAATCATATTTATTCTCACTTTTGTATTTCAGTAGGAAATCTGTGCAGATATTTAAGAGTCAGATACAAAGTTGGGTGGAACTCAGTGTCAACTCTCTCCAAAATCAGTACTCTCTTTTTTGTGGTTGCTCAGTGATAATCCTGTATCTTCTGTTTCCACTCCCCTGTTATCACCTTTCTCTTCAGTCTGTTTCCACCCCATAATGTTATCATTTCTTTTTTAAAAATTTTATAGATTTTGTTTATTTATTTTTAGAGAGGGGGAAGGGAGGGAGAAAGAGAGGGAGAGAAACATCCATGTGTGGTTGCCTCTTGCACACCCCCTACTGGGGACCTGGCCCGCAACCCAAGCATGTGCCCTGACTGGGAATTGAACCAGCAACCTTTTGGTTTATAGACCAGCACTCAATCCACTGAGCCACACCAGCCATGGCATATAATGCTATCATTTCTTAAAGTAATACCATTTCCCCTCTTAATCATTATTTCATCCTTTTTCATTGCTATGGAAATATTATTTTGTTGGCACATTGCAGGAGACATTTTATGGTAGAAACATCACTATATTTCTCTTATATCTATGGATTTACCTGCTGTTTGATCTTACAGAATGTAAGGGGACTTAAAAAGCATTTGTTATATCTCTCTCACTTCTGAAGTGGGGGCAATGAGGTCAGGGGTAGGGAATGACTTGCTTTAGGATCACAGAGCAGCACATTGACAGAACCAGCTTTAGGCCCAGCCCTTAGCCTTTTGTGTCTGCCACCTCTCTTATTACATAAGTGGGTTAGGAAAATGTAGAGTAAGTGGATATAGTTTCTGTAGCTATGCAAGTACCTGAATGGTATGGAAGGAATCAAGTTGTAGTTATTATCAATAGTGCATCCAGATCTACCATCTGGCAAAATTCATCAATTTGTCTTCAACTGGTCCAAGCAGGAAGGGATTTCAGTTTTTTATGTAGGAATATTTCAATGTCTAGTGCTCCTATTTAAATGGTGGGACACATTTGGGACATTGCCACTTTGTAGGCCTTGAAGGGCAGAAAGAGTTCTAGACCTCTCTGTATGATCCCTATTCTCACCCTTCTTACATGTGTCCATACCTAAAAATGTCGATGTGTGACACATTTGTGGCTGTCAGCAACACATTCTTTTATCTGAGGAAACATGTAGCACTGGAAAAATAACTGCATTGGGCAGTTTGGTTGTGAAGACATAAAAATGTAAAAGTCCGTGGGGCATAGCAAGGAGCCTCATTTAAAAAAAAACGTTACAAGACATTTTTAGGAATTAAATTTTATGTCCTGACAAACTTAAGATTTTTAAAAAATATTTAATTATTTTTAGAGAGGGGAGGGAGGGAGAAAGGGAGAGAAACATCAGTGTGGTTACCTCTCATGCACCCCCTACTGGGAACCTGCCCCACAACCCAGGCATGTGCCCTAACTGGGAATTGAACCGGCGACTCTTTGGTTCGCAGGCCAACACTCAGTCCACTGAGCCATACCAGCCAGGGCAAATTTAAGATTTTTGATGGCATGGTTCTTACAAAAATAAATTTGTTAATTAATTTCTTTATGTTTCAGATGGGGGAGCACGAGGGGTAGTTCATTCTGTAACAGATACCCTATTCCAGTGTCTAGTGTGAACCCCTCAAAAACTTGTTTTTGTCATCCCCTTGAGCATGGTTGACCCTGATAAACCACCTCCACATGGTATTGGGTTGGCCAAAAAGTTCATTTATTTTTTCCCATATGATGACTCTAGTAGTGCTTAGTTGTCTTTAACTTCATTCAAAACAATTCTGTTACATTGTATGTGACAGCTGTCATATCAGTGTATGTTTAAGAGAACTTATCAAAATTGGTGAATTTTTGCATGGCCATTTTAATATTGAAGATGGAAGAAAATATGCAACACTTTGGGTGTGTAATGCTTTATTATTTTGAGAAAGGTAAAAACAAAACTGAAACACACAAAAAAGATTTGTGCAGTGTATGGAGAAGGTGCTGTGACTGAGCAAACATGTCAAAAGTGGTTTGCAAATTTTCTTGATACTGTGGACATTTTGGCCAAATAATTCTTTGCTGTGGGGCTGTCTTATACATTGGAAGGTGTTTAGCAGCCCCCCTTGCCTCCACCCACTAGAAGCCAGTAGCAGGAGATAGCCAACACACTCAAAATATCCAAATCAATAAAGTTATTGGTGAAAATGAAAAATGTATCTTCTATTTTATGGGAAAAATGAAACAGACCTTTTGGCCAACCCAGTGTGATTTGAGGAGCGCTAAGAAGGGTAATATGTCATCAGTCAGACACCACCAGAAACAAGGTCTTTGAAGGCCTTGCATATCAGAGAGCAAGTGGAAATATGGCTTCTATAAGAGATGTGGAACCACAGGCATTAAAACCAACAATCCAAAATAGCCTTGTTTGATGACCTGTTTCTTTTTAAAAGTTGTCCTTGCTCATGGACCAGAGAGAGGTAGTGGACTTTGATTTTTGGCCCCTGTAGAGTTCACTAGAATTGAACATTAGAAATCAGCACTTAAGATCAGGGACAACTAAAACATATTGAACAATGAGTGCATAGATGTTGTTGCACCGGTAATGATCAAAGGTGAGTTAGTACGCTACTGTTTATAAAACACCCACTATTATGCCAGGTATTTTGCATTTAGTTGGCACAGCACCCTGTGAGGTAGATGTTATTATGCCCAGTTTACAAGTAAGGAAACTGAGGCTCAGAGAGGCTAAGTAACTTGCACTTCTGTATAGCCAGTAAATGCAAGAACCTGAGATTCGAATTCAAGTCCGTCTGACTCAAAAGCTGCATGGTTAACTACTACACTGGGCTTACTCTCTGACTCTTTTCCTGACTTATAAGATGGAATAACAATACCTTCCTTGGGGTTATTTTAAGGATTCAATAAGATAAGAAATCCGAGAAGTGTCTGTAATCTCCAATAAAGCTTTGCAGAATGAAAGGCATTATCAGAAATAGAAGACAATCTGCTAGGGTCTCCACATGACTGTCTACCCTTTAAATATATATCCAGGTGTCCTGGAGTTTGGACCTTTGCCCCTGGCTTTCTGGTGAGTGAGAGTAGTTTATGTCCTGGGCATAGATTCTGAGAAGTAGGACAGTAGTCATACTTACTCAGTGATGTTTTCAACAGTGAAATTTCCTTGCCAAATAGCTGAGGAGTAAAGAAGAGATCAGCAGTGTGTCTGTGCACACAGATCTGTGGGACCCCTGGAGTTCTTTTTAGCACAATGTGCAATTGCATGGTTCTAGTGGTACTTTGACATGTATGTAATTTATCTCTCTTTCTCATTTGTCTTAGACTCTGGGCTGCATCTTCGTGTACAGGACATCAGTCATTTCTTAATGCAAGACATTGCCTTTTTGTCTGGTAAGCAGACTTTTACATATATTTAGACCAGATAAATCTATGAATCGATTAGCAAAGTTACTTTGGTCCTTATTAGTATATGTGTATATATTTTGAGAAAAGCTGTTTTCATAAACATTTATACATTTTGCACATAGTTGCCAAAAAATGGACATTTACAGAATAATTGGAGACTTTTCAATATGTTTAGATATGTGATTAAAACCAAACTTACCATGCTTGTATATTTGACTTTCACAGAAGTGTTTAGAAATCCATGAGAGGTGAAAGTAGAATACATCTCCTAGGTGGGCACTGACTGGGTAAGAGGTTGGTGACTCAGGTGGCTTCTTTCAGGTTTTCTCCTCCACCATACTTTGATTACTTAAATGTTTGTTACAAATTCTGTGAAATCATTCACCTAACCAAGCAGCTGTACTAAGTTATTTTTCTTTAGGATTTCATTTATGCATTATAAAAGAAGTTTACTTTTCTGAAATATGTATCTGTGTTTGTTTATATATATGCATTTGTATATTTCTTATTGTTTATTCTATTACAGTTGTCCCAATTTTTCCCTTTTGCCCTCCTCTGCCAAGCCCACCACCATCTCCCACAGTCAGTGCCCTCTCTGTTGTCCACATCCTTGAGACATTCATACATGTTCTTTGAATATTCCCTTCCCCTTCCTTCTTCCATTCCCCCCTTCTACCTCCTCTCCTACAGCTATCAGTCTGTTCCATGTTTCCCTGTCTCTGTTCTATTTTTCTCATTAGTTTATATTTTGTTCATTAGTTTCCAGTTATAAGTGGTACTTGTCTTTTGTCAACTGGCTTATTTCACTTAGTATAATAGTCTCCATTTCCATCCATGGTGCTGCAAAAGGTAGAAGTTCCTTCTTTCTTTCCACTGCATAGTATCCCATTGTGTAAAAGTACCAGTTTTTTAATCCACTTAATCTACCGATGGGCACTTGGGCTGTTTCCAACACTTGGCTATTGTAAATAGTGCTGCTATATTATTTTTTTTTCAATTGTGATAAAATAGACTTCTGGTCAAAATGGAGGTATAGGTAAACATGACTCAAAGAAATATGGCCCAAGTGAAAAAATAGAACAAAACTTCACAAAAAGAACTACATGAAATGGAGA
Organism: Anoura caudifer; assembly: GCA_004027475.1. Lineage (NCBI taxonomy): Eukaryota > Metazoa > Chordata > Mammalia > Chiroptera > Phyllostomidae > Anoura > Anoura caudifer. The sequence goes on along the minus strand of PVKU01012193.1, from coordinate 1,752 downwards.
TAAGAAACCTATCAGATGCACAGTAAAAAACATTGGCTATAAGGATACTCCAGGAACTCATTGGGTACTTCTTCAGCACCATAAAAAAGACCTAGGCAGAAATGCAGGTTACATTAAGTAAAATAAAAAAAAAATCATCGGATCTAAGATGGCGGAGCAATAGGAAGGAGCATATTTTGCTCCCCCCTACACACAGGAGAATATTTTGGCTGATTTGCATTGGAACGGAGCAAACAGCCATCAGAAACACAGCATATTTGAAGTCAGGAGATCAAGGAATTGTAGTGGACACTGGAGGACCAGACGGTAAGGAGAGTGCTTCAGAACAATAAGAGCCCAAGGGACAGCGCGGACACCAGGGCCGGGACTGAGGCCTGGGCGGGCTCTCGCCAGGCTCGCCACAAGAAGAGGGAGGGAGCTGGGTCAACTGCTCCCTCCCCAGCCAAACGGAATTTTAGCGGTGCTGGGATAAACCCAGTTGCTTGAAATCTCACAGAGAGGAGTTGGGGTCTCAGTGGCAGACAAGCTGGGGGTGTCAACACCCATGCATATCCTGGGGAAGGACCGCATACCGGAGCTCGCCTGATTGTTGGTGGCCAGCGCCACTGGGTCAGCCACACACCTGAGCTCCCGGGGCCTTTGGCCCCCAGCACCTGAGCGGCAGCTGCAGGGGTGGCCTTGTGGGAGGCCGGTGCCCACAGGTCATTTGCTCCTGGTGACATTGAGACAGCCACGTACCTGGGCTGGCGGGACCTCCAGCACCCAGCGCCATTGGAACAGACGCGTGCCCGCGGAACGGCTGTTCGGCTGCCTGCCTGAGCGCGCCAGCTTCCGGTGCCCAGTGCCGGAGGGGCAGCCACGTGCCTGAGCCCACCATCCATCAGGGACAATTGCACAAGGATTGGCTCCTGTATGTGACCACAGGTGGCTGCGAGATCATAGGCACCTGCGTGCAACTGGGATAGGCACACACATCCTCAGAACTTATACCTGAGGCCCTCGGCAGAGAGGCACAGGGCTAGCCCTGAGGACAGTAGCGCAAAGATAGATGAACGCTGAACAGGGACAAAAGCGATACTGTCACCCCTAGACGATTGCAGCCAACAAGACCAGAAACACCAGCTCAGCAAGATTGAAAACAGCAAGAGTTTTTTTTTTATTTTTTTCTTTTCTTTTTTCTTGTTGCTTTTTTCTCTTTTTTCTTCTTTCTCTTTTTAAATTTTAATTTTTTTCTATTTTTTCTATTATTTTTTATTTTTATTATATTTTTTATTTTTTATTATTTTATTATTATTATTATTTTTTACCTCTCAATGTCCTTTGCTTTGTGTATCTTCTTTCTTGCCTTATTCCTTCTTCCTTTCTTTCCAATTTTATCTTTTCTTGCTTCCTCTTTTTTTTCTTTTTATTCTTTTTTCTCTTCTTTCCTCTTTTTTTCCTTTTCTTTCTTCTCTTCTTTCTTCTCTTTCCATTATTTCCTCTATTCTCTTTTTAAATACCCACGAGTAAGACAAAAACAAAACAGAACAAAACAACAACAAAAAACCAGCCCAGGAATTGTGAAAAAACCAGAGACGATCCCAAGGAGGGGGCATTTCAACAGATAAGACAGCGGAAACTGTGAACACCAGGATACCTGAAGCAGACAGCTCCACTGAATCTCACAGGTGTTCTACCACAGTTCACACCATAAACCCAGGGAGCCAGAACAGATCAATTTAAGAAGTTAAGGCTAATAAGAAGAACCTCAAA
>PVKU01012192.1:0-37839 GCA_004027475.1 Anoura caudifer | reverse complement strand
AAAAAAAAAGAAAAGTAGAAATAAATTTCTGAGAATGTGGAAATGACTAAACACATTTGTAAATATCTTTGTGATTGAATACAATATTGACATTCAAATGGTATTTCTGAAGAATATTTAATGAATTGGGGAAAGCTCATTACAAATATGTTTGGTTAAAAATAAAACAGAAATGAAAATGATGTATACTGGACACTTTCAATTTATTTAAAAATGTCCTAAAGAAGACTAGAAATAAATGTTTAGATTTTCTAAACTTTCTATAATAATCATACCTTATTTTTATAAGCAGATATACATACACATACATGTAAATATTAATAAAAATGTGATCTCCAGGAATCTCTAGTTGGTAGATAGATCCTTCTTAGGATTCCTGTGTAGACTGCAGTTCATCTCTGTTGGCCGGTACCTACATAGACACTGTAATAGGGTACAGCCAAGGGGAGGCCCAAATGGGGATTTGTAATGGGGTCCAGAACTTGGTGTCCAGGATATATTAGAAAAATATGTATATATATAGGATGTCCTCACCCCCACAAGTCTGAGCTAGTGGATGGGATGCATGGAGCAGGACCATTGAAAGTTGTTTTGAATAGCAACAGTTTTGCAGATAACCTCTAGATTGGTCATTTAATGTATCTGTAACATTTGGTTTCATAGATATCTTATACAGCTGAGGCCATGCTTTGAGCCAGGGTGATAGGAGTGACTTCAACCCATGCTGTAACTGGGAGGCAACTCCCCCTGGTTACAGAGTCTGGATAAGAGTTTAGAGATGATTGGCTCCACACCAAAGGTCCACACCTGCCCAGACTTACTATGGCAGCCCAGTACAGCTGGAAAAATGCAGGAATGCTAGCAGCTATGGCCAATTGTGGGAGGAGTCGGAAATGGTGTGGCAGAAGAAGATTGGTGCTAGGATTTAAACCCAGGTGCAGCAGCCATGCAGGGTCTTTTTGGGACCACTCGGCTTGGGCAGAGAAGAACCATGGACTTCTATGTCTTTTTCTGAGACACTGTAGAGGGGGAAGGAAGGACTGTGCATTTGTGGGTATTCTAAAGGACTTTGGGATCTCAATGAAGACATTAAATCATTACTCTTAAGTTTGTATAACTCTTTAAATAAATAATCCCTTTCATTTTCACTAATCTCTGGCATTGAGAGATGTCTTTTCCTAGTGGTGGGCAAGGCGAACCTAGTACAGGGTAGGGGACCCCTGGAGCACAAGGGTGGGTCTATTTGGTAATAGTATATCATTTGCACCCCACCCAGGTCTGTTCTGTAACAATACTCTTTTCTTTTTGATTTTTTAATTGAATTTATTGAGGTAGCACTGATTTGTAAAACCATACAGGTTTTAAGTGCATAGCTCAATAAAACACCATCTGCACACTGCATTGTGTGCCCATCATTGCAAGCAAAGTCTCTTTCCATCCCCATTCCCCCTGCTTTGCCCACTTCCACCTATCACCCACCCTCCTTTCCCTCTGACTATCACCACACTGTGTGTGTGTGTGTGTGTGTGTGTGTGTGTGTGTGTGTGTGTGTGTGTGGACACGGGCCTGCAGTGTCTGCAGCGTTATGGATGAGACATTCACATGGACTACCGAGTCCTGTGGAGGAAAAGGGATGGCATGGTCACTCTCTCAAGGGGAGAACACCTCAACCCTTGCCTTGACAAGCTTTAATTGGGTTCAATTTACACAGGATTAAAGTTCATCAATCATTGTCAGGCAGAAATGATTAAACAATAGATAACATTCAAAGAACTCTGAGGGCTTATTCTGAGTTAGGGTCGGATAGTTAAAGGGCCATAAAACTTTGGGGAAACAAACTTATTTTAGACTTGGACCCTTATCATTTAAATCGAGGGTATTAACAAAGTAGGTTTCACAGGATTTTATGTATTCTTTCTTTTGCTTGATCGCCCTGGGAAACACTCCTTTTCCAGCACAGGGTGGCACCCACCTCCAGCATTGTTTCAGGCTTAAGTCAGGCAGGGGAAGTAAGGCAGCCAAGAGATTAGGAGACATCTTGTGGACAGAATGAGGACTCAGGCTATGTCAAAGCCGAGGGGCGAGGGTCCATCACCCCCTTTTTCTATAGCCCCCCAAGTTCTTCCCTGGGGACCCCTGTGCTCATGCCTGTCTTAGGTCATCCATCCCTTGAGGAATCTTACCCATCAATCTTACCCGAGTGCTAACCAATCAAGCACTCGGGGCCAGGCAGGGTGAAGTAAAAGGAGCAGAGGCAGCACCCCTGCCAGGGAGATAAGCTTTGTCTCCTTAGTGGCTTAGGGTCCTAAAATCACTCATTCAGCCTTAGCCCTGGGGGCGGTTGCAATTCCTGAAACCAGGCAGGGCAGTTCCCAACAATATATAGCATAATTCTTTTACCTTCTTTCATCCAGCCCCGCAACCCCCTTCACCCTGACAGCTGTTAGTCTGTTCCTTGTATCCATGCCTCTGTTTCTATTTTGTTCATTATATTCCATATATAAGTGAGAATGTATGGTATTTGTCTTTCTCTAACTGGCTTATTAATTACCTTTTCAATGAAGCTTTGTGTATTTAAGAAGAGAATACAGTGAACTTTGATAAATAAATCATATAAAGACAGAATTTTGGATTGGACAGCACCTTAAAGTTCATCTAGCCCAAACCCCAAACCCTCTTCCTCCCCTTCAATTTCAGCAAAAGTCAATCCACAGAGGCAACAGACTTTTATATTAATAACAGTCAGAAAATAAATTAAACTCTAAAGTCAATCCCTATAAACTATTTCACTAAGTAAAAATAATGAGTAAAATAACAATATATTTATAAAGTGGTCTGCAAATCACTTTTATACACATCTCATTTGTTCCTTATAATAGCCTGTATAACAGCTTAGAGGCTAAAAGGGCATGTTAGTGCCCCAGCTAGAAAACTTGGTCTTGTGGCAACACAAAACCCCTTTCTCTTACCATATCTCAATGCAATGGACAGATATGTGAAAAATCTATTTTAAAAGATGCACAAAGAGCTGGTTTTAATTACATGTTTAATAGCAAATATTTGAGTTTTGTCCTAGAAGGGATGAGTTCTGTTTGCCATTCTGTCTTTGATTATGCGCTGAGGCATGCTTTGTATGTTTTCGGTCTATCCTAATGACCCCTGACTGTTTGTCTGAAACTCATGAGAGCTATGAAATTATTTAATTAACCATGTGATTTCTCCCATTGTGGGCTTGGAATAGGCTGAATAAGGTATTTTAGGGCTCATTGCTATTTCCTGCCATATGACAGAAAGATGGTAATTATCAACCAGTACACCTCATGAAGAATGTATAAAAGGATCAGAAAAAGTTTGGATGAAGATTGAGAAGAAAAGAAAACTCCTAATCCTCTTCAAAATTTTGCCAGAAAGGATAAAGGTGGAACCCATGTTTTGACTGTGTTCTCTCAATAAAATTCTAACTGCTAGACTGGCAGATAATAAAAGATGGTGCTATAACTTGATGGAGGAGTCAGGAGTAAATGATAAATTAGCTAGCTCAGTCCAAGACTTGGTACCTCATAGCAAACAGATTGGAAATGTCTCCACACTTGCTAATAATAGCCACCCTGGAGTTAAAGTAAGCCTTGAGTCATCACCCTCCCTCTACCCAAATTCTCCTCCCAGATATTTTGATATTCTCCAACACTACAACCTCTCTGAGCAATTTAGTACTGCCTTGCTACATCCAATTAGATATTGAATAACTGATTTATTATGCATTAGTGGGATACTCCCTGGGACTCTTAATATATTTTAAAGTATACTCAGATTTCGTGTGAGATAAGAACCTTCTATCAGCTTGCCACTGCAAAAGTTCTCTGCTTCTGGTACTCACTCCCCATCTCTAGAATTCCTTTTTAGTCCTAGTATCCAAACTCCTTAGCAGCTCTTTTCCCTTTTTAAAATTCTGTGTTATCTTAATGTTTAAATTTTGTAGTAGTCCCCTTTTCTAATAACCAGTAACTAAATAATAGGATTTCTTTGGTTTCTCCAGAGAAAGCTAGCAGCATGTGGAAAGAGCTTTCCTCATGAGGAATTTGGGATTGTGTGAACCCAAATTCCTACTTCACAACCCACTAGATAGGTGATTTTCAACAGGTGTGCTGCAATAATTTTTAAAACATGCAATATTTGACTACTTAGGGACACTGAGCTCTTTTCCCTTAGATTATCATATTAAAAAAAAAGACAACAGCCAACACAACAATAGCTGTCTATGTGAATGAATCAAAATTATACCCATTTTTGTCAGATTGGCAAAAAATATATTTTTGGTGTGTCACAGAATTTTTGTAATTAGTTTATGCGTGGTAGGAGATGAAAAAGGTTGAAAATCACTGCATTGGACTTATGATATTGGGTGTACTGCTTAACCTTTCTTTGCTTCTGTTTTTTTAACCTATAAAATAGAGTTATCAATAGCTACCATACATGATTATTGTGAGAATTATATGTGAAACTAAATGTAAAACTACCCAGTTCCAGCTTATTGTAGATGCTCTGCTCAAAGAATATTGAGTTTAATTGCCATTGTTATGGTTTAAATTGCATTTCTCCAGAATGCATATGTTACACTCCTAACACCAGTAGGTTTGACTTTGTTTTTTCCAGGCCTAGTCAGTTTAGCAAATCTTCTTTGTGTGAAGTGCAAAAGATGTACATACTTTGTACATTTATCTGATTATCATTAGAATGTGAAAAAGCAGCTTCTATTAGCTTCACTACTGGCTTGAATCCAAGATCACAGTCCCTTAAAGCGAGATGTAGTACATCTTTCACAAATATCTTAAAAATCTTCCCAATATATTAGACTTGTTTGAACAATCTCATGATTTTGCTCCAAGGCCAAAACTTAGACTATTTTTCTTTCTTGTTGTTCTTCATACTTGTAATTTTAAGAAGATGTCATGGCTTATCAGAAACTCCTCTCCATGAGGTATTCTTCTAGTTTGCAGTAAAATTATCAAAGTTCTCCATTACTGTTATCTGACCCAATTCTAAAGTCCCCTATATTATTTATCAGCTATATTTCATGGTCTGGTCTCATTCCCTTTACCAGGTGGTTTATACCTTACTTCTCCTTAATTTATTAAGAATGGAATTTGTTTCCATGGATATTTCAGTGTGCTTCTCTCACCTAGCAAGATTTTTAGGCTATAATTGTTTATCCTGTCCCCAGAGTACACAAAACACACTCTGTTTCTTGCTCACTTGTATCCTTTGCTTACAGTTTTTGAACTGGCATCACAATATTCTCCATCCACAGGTTTTCTTACTCTGAGATTGAAATTATGTTAAGATTTTTACTTGCTATCATTTATTCAAATTAATTTTACTGGGTAATTACTATATATAAGGCACTCTGCTATTCGATATCTATTATGGAGGAATGAAGATATTTAAAATAGTACTGAAGAGTCCACAGTATCAGCATCCTAATCATGTTTTATTTTTAGGCTTCATATATTTGTTTATAAACACATATATTCTGATTTGGCTTTTCCTTTTATTCTTATTTGCTGTCCCATCTGAAAGGATATCTACTTGACAGGAAGAAGGATATCTTCCTTCTGAAGTCAAGTAGGCCTGTGAATTCCCTTCGGGGTCCTCAAGCAGAATTTTTGTCAACCTGTTGTATACTAGTACTTTTTAATTCTCAGTTCTCCCCCCATTTTTAGAATGAAAATAACCACCTACTTTGCTAAGATATTGCAGTGTTAGTGATGGGTGGTTTAAGGAGTTTTCTTGCAAAAATTACATCTCACTTTGCTGAATCAGGTTTTTTTGTTTGTTTTCACTCTCATCAAAAGACCAAACCACCATTTGGTATAGACTTGTTTTTATTTACTTGAAAATTACAGAGTTGTCAAAAGACTTTCTGATGAAGGGAAAGAAGATATTTAAATCCATTATTTTAGACAACAATGCCTACTTTGCAAGGAGTTAGAGCAACCCTGTCCCCTCCCAACACCAGCCATTTAAAGAAAAGCCAGACATAAAAATGAGGAAAACAAACTCTTTAGCCTTAATATGCACCCATGCTTGGAGGTGAAATGGACCAGAAAGAAGAAAAGTAAAAAAAAAAAATGTAAAAAAATAGTGAAGACAAAGATACATTTTATTAAGAGTCCAATACAGAATTTGGAACCCTCCCAAAAATCTAGCTAACATCAGACATGGCATTTGTTTCCAACCTTACTTTTACCCCACCCAAACAGGATATTGGTACTGTCTCATAAATCTTTTACTAATAACTGGTAAACCAACTGTTAACCTTTTGAGTGCCTATTCTATGTGAAACATTGTCCTAGCTGCTAAACAAGACAGGATAAATATAAAATTCTATGCCTGCTTCAAAAAGTTTTATTGTTGCAACAAGAGACTATCAGGCAGTATTGGGGGTCTTTGGGAGGTTTCAAAAGGGCATTAAGCACTGAAAAATTCAAAAGGAGAAGGTAAGCATTGAGCTGAGGATCTGAAAAATTGGGCTTTATTCCGTCCTTGCCATTTCCTTGATATGTGACCTTGAGCAACTAATTTCTCTTTCAGGTCTCCCTCTCCCCATCCCCTACCTCCTCTACACACACAAAGAAAGAAAAAAGAAGAAGACGTCATTCTAGATTTTTTTAAATGCGATAATATTTGGGATGATTACTAATGAGTTCTATTGTGTTGCCCACATTGAAGTCTAAAGCAGCTATGGCCCAATGAGCTGACCTTCATTTTCAGACTAAGTAATCAGGCACTAATTTTTCCCAATTCAGTAGTGCATCAGGGCTTAGAACCGAATCTTCCTATCCTGATGCTGTTTAAAAAAAATTTCTGCACACAATAATGCATCTTTCAGTGATTATTGTGACTCAGAAAAAACTTACAATATATTCTTGACACCGTCTACTGCACATAAATGCTTTTTTAAAAAATATTTTAATGTATATGTGAAATGGGGGGAAGGGGTAATTCTGCATATTAGAGGGAACAAGGTAGATAATTAATTATTTAGTACCTCTAAAGCTATGCAGTATATCCCAAAATTCTATTGAAATACTACTCCCTCTGGCTGAGGTGATCTGTTAAGCCATTACGCAAGTAGCAGGGCAGCGAAGGGAGCCTAAAAGATGCACCTGGAGAGCGGGAAAAGGCTCACAGAGGTGATAAACTGCAAAACACTTGCCAATTCATAAAATTGTCCAGAGCCATACCTAACCAAAACCTTCCGAAACCCTCGGACTCAAGAACCCAAGTGCTCTCGCTTCCAAGCATTCTATTGATTTACACTTGCGTCCTTCAACAGGTAGCGCCAATTACAACCCCTACAGCACTGCCACCCAGCATACTGGCCAATACCTCTGTCAATCAAATACTTTAGCTACCTTTCCAAATTCTCTCCTCCCCCTTTCATGGACTTTTCCTTCGGCCTATCCCCAAATTTCTTTCGCTTTTTGCAACCGTGGAACTTGACCCTATCGAGCCTAGGATTGGAGAGGAAGCTACTCCCGCCCTTTGATGTCCGGGAGCTCTCCTCCCCTTTCAGGGCTCTGGGTTGTCTGGGCAGGAGGGGGCGGGGAAACCGAGGGGGCGGTTTGGGGGCAGGGCTTGCCTCCCACGGCGGGAGGGCGGAGCCTGTGGTGGAGCCTGTGGTGGAGCTTGCTTGCTCTGTTAGGACCTCGGAGAGCGCCGGGCGCCGCGACCAAACGGACTGGAGAAGCTGCTGGAGCCGGGTCGGACTAACGCCTGCGAGCCTGCATCTCTCCGCACCCTGAGCTTCCCGGGCTGACAAGCGGCTACCGGCAGCTGTGGAAGGTGCTTATGTCTGGAGTCAGATAGCCATCCCTCTGGGACGCGGGCGCCGCCGTCCAGCCGCCGCTCCCTCACACCTGTGTGTGCGTCTGTGAGCGTGAGCGCCCGAGCGTGATGTCTGCCTGGCAGTGTCTGTGTTCGGTTGTCCGCGGGAGAGAATCCAGTGCCTCTGCGCTCGGCCCGGGGAAGGACCGTGGGAGCCCGCTGGCAGAGGCAGGACTCGGGCTGCAGCCCTCGCCGCCACTGCTTCACGTCCCGAAAGAGCCACTGCTGGGCTGCGGGAAGAGCGGACGGGCGGACGATCGCGGCGGCGGCCGCAGGCACAGCGAGGCGGGAGGCGGCCGGAGACGCGGGAAGGGGAGGAAGGGTAGCGGAGGGAGAGGCGGAGGGAGAAGCGGGGGCACCTGGCCCCGCCGCTTGCCCCTCCCATTGGCTGTTGCTGTAGGTCAGCCGCAGATGCTTTGGGGTCCGGGTTGTTGAAGGTAGAGAATGGAAGAAGCGCCCCCCTCCCCATTTCCTACTGAGCAAAAGAACGTTGACGACGATGGGGTTATAGCCAAGAAGGTGGTGGTACCGCCCCCCCAACATCATTTTTCTGAAAATAATATATTCTGAGCTGAACCTTCAATTGGAAAGCCCGCCCTTAAGAGAGAGACCGTCTCGGTCTGTTGGCTTGTGGTTTGATTGTATAATAATGATGATACAATGCTAATGACGACGATGACACTGCCTTTTATTTTTACCCCACTGCTGATAAAGCGTAGCCACAGCTGGCGATAAAGCCTTTGGAAATTTGATGTATGAGGAGAATATACCGTTGTTTTCTGAGTTGTGTGTTTTTTCTAAGATATGATTTTTAGAATTAAAATTTGACAGTATTTAGCGCCCCCCGCCCCATCTCTCTCTCTCTCTCTCTCTTTAGTCCTTTATAGCCAATGCTAGTAAAATGGGGACTGGCTATTGTATTGCCTTGACTAATGAAAAGCTAAACACTTTTACTTGGGTATAGTACCATGTGTTAAGTCATTCTTTCCTTTGAATTTCTCAACAGTTTTTAAAATGAAGAAGTTTAATTTCCGAAAAGTTTTGGATGGCTTAACTGCGTCCTCCCCTGGCAGTGGTAGCAGCAGTGGCAGTAACAGTGGTGGTGGGGCTGGAAGTGGTTCAATGCACTCAGGAGGGACTGCAGGGGTTCTCAGAGAAGAGATACAGGAAACCCTGACTTCAGAATATTTCCAGATCTGCAAGGTAAGTTTTGAATTGGTTTAAAGCCTATTTTAATTTTTTTTTTTTTGTATTTTACTGTTATGAGGAAAGAAGTATTCTCACACGCACACACACACACTCTCAGGACTGGAAATTGTTGAGATGCCAGCATCAGAGAGTCAGGTGTAGAGAACTCCGTGGATAGGTCAATTTGAATTAATAAAGATATACTAGCATCAACTTAAAAAGCAACGGTAGTTTAAGGAGGAAATAAGCAAACATAAAAAGTAGAATTTGCAAGTAATGTTAAGGCTCAATAGTAGAAAAAATTTTAATGTAATATTTATGTATAAGTTGTAAATCGAAGGAGAAAAATCGTCATTCTGGTTAATCCTATGATGTCATTCAGATAAACTAAGTGTTACTTTATTTCACTCTTCAGCTGTTAAGATGGTGTTAGAATCAGGTAGGTAACATCTAGTTTAATACATCCATTTTAAAAGAACTAATGGCATTGTTTTAAAATTATTGTTTAAATTCTGAATAAAAACACTCCCAGAGTCTTAAACTCTAAACAAACAAATGCCATGAGCTTAATAATAAGAAATTTTAATACTCATAAGAAGTCAAAAATAGTGTTCTGGTTTAGTGGGGAAACATTTTAGGTAATTATACTTTAATGTTGAACTTCTAATGAGCATTTCTGAAGGGGAGAGATGAGAACTTACAAAATAAGTATTATGTTAATATATAGAGGTATTGTTATATTTTCTGAAATATAGTGATTTGTAATTTTTATTGTCCTTTTTTATGGTGTCCTAGGAATGTGCTTTTGACCTGGCATGTGTAATAAAAAAGCTATTAAGTCATTCATATGATATAGATAAATATATTTGATAAAAATATATTTATCAAATGTATTTATTGTGTTCAAATGCATAAGAAGAAACAGTAAATTTTTGAAATTACAGAAATTAAGTATTAAATTTTTTCACACTTTGTTTTTTTAATTATTAAAATTAGTTTTGTAGTAAGCAAATTATGTATAATAAAGTAAGTTTCAATTACTGCATTAGTCTCCATTCCCTGTAGCATTATTATAAAACATTAACTTTATGGTTATTAAAATGTTATAAATTAGTTTACATAAAAATGAGTTTATTTATAATTAGGTTACATAAATAGATTTAATTATAACCTACCTTGTGAGCTTTGTATACAATACAATTTTGAATAAAAATATTATATAGATTTTGTCCTCAATTTGAAATAATAGATATTTTGTCAGATGAGGGAGAGATTAAATAGTGGTCATGAGACAAATATGTAAAAAGGTCCTAGAGGTCAAATTTGGACTGCTAGGCAAGAGAGTTACGCCCTGATTCTCTAATCTTTGATGTATTACTATTTCATTTCAAGATTTGAAAAAATTTCCAGATTCTCTCATTTCATGAATGTGGTAGTGATGGAAGAGAGTTTTAGCAAATGTAAAATTGGTATAGAAAAAGTAGACTTCTGAACCAAGTGGCATTGGGCTGTTGAGGTTATAAAGCTGATAGGGAAGGTTTTAAATAGAAATATTCAGAAGAAATGAGTGAATGCAAGAGAGGAAAATGGGATTATAGTCATCCTATTTATTCAGACAAGAAATAGTCATGGTATAGTAGGAAGAGCAGTGGCCTTGGAATTGGAAAATGTGTATTTTATTTACAGCTCTGCCATTTGCCAGCCATATAATCTTGGCAAAGACCTTTATCTGCCTTGATCCTAGATTTTCTCATCTGTAATACGATAATAAGTACTTCTGCCCTTCTTTCCGAAGAAGGTTATCAAGAAGATGAAACAAGACAATTAGTTGAAGGCAATGTATAAATTGGAAAAGGCAATAAAATGTATATTTATATTACTGCAAAAGTTTTAAAATCACCTTGTTCTTGGTGGAATGACTATCACCAGTGGGTTATAATAACATTAGGTAACAATTTTCAAAGAAATTATAGTTGTAGCTATATAAGCAGAACACTAATAGTATTGAAATCTTACTAAATGGGGAAAATACTATGGCATCTTTGGATAGGAATATAGTTAATTTTAATAAGTGGTTATATGATTATGCTTTACATTACCCAGACTATAATAAAACATATAAAAATGGATGAAGAAAATTCCAAAATTAGAACTGTTACTAAAATGGGGACTTCTTTTGTACTCACTGATTAAATGTGCAAAGAACATTCTATTCTGAGTACTAAGAAGCTGGCACCTTCTGGATACTTGTACCTTTTCAACATGGTCAAAATTAAAGTATAAATCTAGGATCTGCTTTTTGAAAACCATTCTTCTCTCTATTATCTGAAGAGTCGTTAAGTTCTATCTATTTTGTCTCGCCATCTCTGCTACTTGTCATTTTATCATATATTCTTGCCTGGTCTCTTGAAATCACTTCCTAACTGATCTCACCTCTCATTTCACCCTAGTCCAATTCATTTTTGTTGTTATAACTATTATTTCTGAATTATAATGTTAATTATGTCATTTCCCTGATAAAAAAATTCTGTTTCAGTCTTTCTAGACCAATGATGCTCCACAAAGAAGTCTAATGTGAAACTCCAGTAAATAACATTTATTAAATAAATGTGGTAGTTAATTGTCATATATTTTAAAGTAAATAATAAATTATATCATCTCCATAGGTATATTCTTATTATATTAATATTATTAGTTCTTGTGTAATATTATCCATAAGCAGGTAGTAGGACATTTGCTAGCCTTAAAAAAGTAAATGTATAAAGCTACTGCTGTTATAATCAGTGATACACCTATAAGAAGTTAAAAAACGGAAATGGTAGACGAAATTTTGGTTCAAGTTCAGCAAAAAAAAAAACCCAAATAGTTTAATGCGTTGGTTTACTACAATCTGTTTTAAGTTTAGTATATATGCATTTAAATGTCCATGTTGTTCAGATATTTGTGAAATGCATGAAATGCATTTTATGAATTTGAATTCTATGAAACAATTTGAAATCACTGCTTTATACAATAAACCTCAAAGTACTTAACTTCATCTGTATGTAGTTCTGTTCAGAAATACATACAGATGAAGTTTACCTTTCCATCATCATTTCTGTGATTCCCTAAGCATATTGTTTTCCCTGAAAGCACCAAACTTTCTCATATCCCAATATCTTTTCTCAGTGTGTTGCTTCTGTCTAGAATATCTCTTCCAGCTTTAGTATAATTAGAGAATTTCCAGCTACCCTTTACATCAGAGTTCAAACACCACCTTTATAAAACCAGCTGAGACCACTACTCCTTATCTACCTGCCCAGGCAGAGTTTTTTACCCCCTCCTCTGTTTTCCTATATCATCTGGCATATACCTGTAGAGTGAATTTAGCACCTTATTATGATTGAAAGTATTATTTCTGTTACTGTCATTATACTATGAACTCTTAGAAAGGTAAATATATTTTGTTTCCTTATCACTGATAGGTGCTCATTACCTAACAGGCTAGTGGTTCTCAGCTGTCTGTCTAAAAGAAAGATTTCTAGCTCTACCCTTGTTTTAAAGAATCAGAATCTCTAGGGATGGGGCCCAGGCACTTGCATTTTTTAAAGAGCCCTCACAGAAGATTCTGATGTATAGTCAGTATTGAGAACCATTATAGTAGACACTTAATATACTTTATGAATGAAGCAGCATAGTTGGTTGCTTAGTTTACATGTTTGCTTAATTAATATGCATGGTCATTGATTAATTTAAAATAAATTAATGCAGGTGATAATTAATAATTATATATAATAAACATATATGCCTTCATTCCTATAGTTAACTGACCTACACTTAATTAGGCTGGGAGCATGCGAATGTGAGTATTGTAGCTAGAGAGTTCCATCAGTATCCATCTATGTTTTACAAAGAGAATGGAGTTTTTCTTAATCTAGCAAATTGGTTAAATTAAAATTACAGAGCTTAATCTGTTAGATAGCCCATTTGAGCTTCATAACAATCCTATAAGGAAGGCAAGGAAACTGTTAATATTTTTATTTTACTGATAAGACATCTGAGGCCAGAGAATTAGAGTGATGTCCTTAGGTCCCCAAGTTAGTCGGTAAAAGACATAACTAAGTTTAACATACTGTTCTTTGATTCTCAAATCCAGTACTCTTTTTGCTTCAACTTTGTTTAACAAGGCAACATGGTAAATTCCTCAGTAAACATAGAAACTATGAGAAGATAAGACTATTTTATTGACTCTTCCTTCAAAATACATCCAAATAAAACCGTATCTTTTCCACCACATCTCTTGCCTAGAGTACTACTCGTGTTTTTCCTGCTTTCTTTTCACTCAGGCCATACCACAGCCTCATCTCATAATAGATAGAATAATCCTTTTAGAATTTACATCATACCATGCAATGTTTGCTCAGAACTCTCATGGCTTTTCATTTCTCTTAAAAATAAAACCCTAAGTCCTATTGTGCCTTCTAAAACTCTAAGATTTGGCTACTGACAAGACATCATTTTTGACTCTTTCTATTACTTACTCTACCAACCACGTTACTACTTCTCAGACATGATTCCTGCCTCAAGGCTTTTGTATTTGCTCTTTCCTTTGGAGTGCTCCTCCCCCCACCCCATGATTATATTACTTGTTCCTTTTTTGTCATTCAGTTCTTTTTATTTTTAAGATTTTATTTATTTTTAGGGGGGGGGAGGAGAAAGAGGAGAGAAACATCGATGTGAAAGAAACACACATGAGTTGCCTCTCACTGGCCCCAACCAGGAATCTGGCCTGCAACCCAGGCATGTGCTCTGACTGAGAGTCAACCAGAGAACTTTTGGTTTGCAAGATGATGCCTAACCCACTGAGCCACACCAGTCAGGGCGTCATTCAGTTCTTAATTCAGCTGTTAACCTCTCAGAAAGATCTTTATTGACCATTGTTCACTCCCTTTATTCTCAACTCTCATCCTGATTACTTTTTTCTTATAACACTTTTACTGCTACCTGTTATTAAATTATATATATATTTGCTTCTCCTATAATAATGTTATTCTGTGAGGGCAGCACTTCATTTGTTTACAGCTGTCTCACCAGTTTACAGAGTAGTGCTTGCCACATAGAAGGCTAATATTTGTTGAATGAATGAATGAGTAAATGAGAGCAAGGAAGCTGATAAAGCAGTGATTTTCAATGAGTGTGCCACAAGAAATTCTAAAACATGCGGTACCTGATTGCTTAGTCAGGCATAGTGACCTCTTTTCCCTTAGATTGTCAAATAGAAGAAATGACAACAGCCAGCACAACAATAGCCATCCAGTGTGAATGAATCAAAATTATACCTATTTTTTGTGAGATTGGCAAAAAATGTAATTTTTTTTTGGTGTGCTGCAGAATTTTAGTAATTAGTTTATGTTTGCCATGAGATGAAAAATGTTGAAAATCATAATGATAGAGTACTGTATTGAGAACAAACTACATATTATTTTGAATAACCTTTTGAAAATGCTTTTATTAAAAAAATTTTATTACATAAAAACAAGGAACCATTCAGTGAAAGAGTGTCACCACTTTAGGAACATGGGATATAATTTTCAAAAAGATATGGAAAGGGAGATTATAGAAAGATTCACTTAAATTTACTTTAATTTTTACTGAAGAAGGTATTAGGAACATTCTTGTTTTCCAATGATCTTTTTAGGGGAACAATTCAGAAGTATTTGATGGACAGTGACAAACACATGGAATGTTCTAGGAATGTTCTAGACATAATTGACAAAATAGACAAAAATAAATATATCAACAGGATCATAAGTCATAATCCCTAAAGTTTTGAATAAACTCTTAAATTAGGCAATTCACTATTGATCATCACTTTTAAACTGTTTTTTTGTTGTTGTTATAAATGGTCATGGTGTCAGTGCCAACATTTAGATAACTAGTATAATGTGTTTAGGGAAATGGATTTGTAATCATGATGTCATACCAGACATAATATTGGACATTGCCAGATATGTATGTATAATCAGAAACATAGGTGTAGACTGTGAAGAGTTGGACTTTCCAGGACTCTGGAAAGATGACAAGAGAATTAAGTACCTAGATAATGCTTGACTATTATCTCTTCAGGTTTTTTATTGTCTCCACGTTATTCTTATTTTACATTATTTTACTTGGGGGTTTCTGTAAATGAAATTGGTGCAAGACTATGAACACAATTCATCATTTCCTCAATTTTCATTCATTAAAAGAACTATACAAGATTCCCTGACATGGGTGGACTTGTCTCATTCTGTACTTATAAACTAGTAGAATAAAAGGTAGTACAGTTGACACTGCAGGATAACTTATTATGGGTAACTATGCCCATTTGGCAATGACTTCATCCTCTTACTACTAAAATGAACAGCAGAGGAAGGGCATCTTTAATAATAGTAATGGATGTAAACCAGAAAAAATAAGTTACCTTGTTATGATTGAGATGTTAACAAATTTAAAAACCAAATAGCATTAAAAATACATATATATTTTAGAGCTAAAAATCAAAGTCAAATTATTCAGTACTCTTGGCTCTCTATTTTGCTTATCCTACAGGAGCAGACTTGAGTAAGGGACCACAGACTTGTGGGAAGTACACGTTTGTAATCTTTTTAAGTTACCATAGAGAACAATCACATTTTCTCACAAAATGTCCTTTGATGCTAGAATATTGTCCGCAAATTGGGTTATTAGTCTTATTTAATATGGCAGTTCTTAATGTTCTTAAAAACAAACAGTGCTGTCATACTTTATGTCTCAGTATAGAGCTAATTTAAAATCTTACATAATTTCCAAATTTATCTGAGGGATTATTTAAACCAAATTCCTATTTTTGAAGTTTAGTACATTTCTCTGCCTTCACTTGAAGATGTGCCTGCAAAAAATCATAGGGTTAAGCTCCATTGTTTATTTTAATGATAGGATGATTGTATTGGTGTCCCACATTATAGTCTGTAAATTATTTACATACTAGTTTAATAGCAATAACATTGTATTCATTCAAGATTTCAAGTAGTGACCTTTATTAAAGATTTCAGTTATAATGACAGTTATGTTTTTTGTATAGTTAAGTCTTTGATCCTTTCCTTTTTATCTCTTAAGCAAGGAAATGCCTCTAAAATTCAGTTTTGATTAAATATTCATTTCTATTTTCTTTTATTTTCTTTTTGATCTTTTATATTTTAACTTTTTTCAATCTAAACAGAATTAGTTTTGTTGTTCAGTGTGGCTCTAAAGTGATTTTTTTTAAGTAGCCAATTATACCATTTATTAACTGATTCTTTTCCTGCTGGTTATGATACTCCTTTGTCATATATTAACTTTTCTTGTGTGCTAGGATTTTATCTGGCTTAGCAGTGTTCTTCCATCTTTCTGCCTATTCTTATGCCCAAATCATACTGATTTAATTTGCAGGTTAAAAAGACTGGTCAAAATAATGCGTAGGGTGGGTTTTGGAATATTTGACAGGAAATGCAGTGCCTGTGCCCATCAACCAAATACTGCAGAAGTGCTTATTACAACAAGGGAGATTAGACACCACAGGGAACCATGAGACATCTCAGTAAGAGAGTGTTAGGGAGGCTTGTTAGAGGATTTGGGCTTGTGTTAGGTGATTTTAGGAAAGTTCAAAGAAGCATACTTGACTGTTGTCAGAAAGTAGAGGAAAATGCTATCATCTTGTAACCTAAGAATATTTGTCTAGAAGTCAAGAGGAACAGCATGGGCTAAAGCTATAATTACTAAAGAAGCAACAGTTATATTAGTTGGATGAGGGGAACATTTAATCATTAGTGTGGTTTATGCAATGTTCTTACATTTATCAGTACCCAGACATGATCCTGAAGTGGTTTTGTTTTTGTCTTGCTTCATCGTGGTCATACAGGGTCCTTGTTTGATGTTTTTTTTGTGAGATTGTTCATATTCTGTGGATGAACATCATGGCCTAGCTGTTAGTGCCAGGCAAGCTCAAGCTAATAACTGTTAGAGGCTACTTTTTTCTCTTTTAGCAGTTTATTACTTCTAAAGCAGCTTTGTAGCTGAAGTTGCTACACTATGTTGCTAAACAGGCCTGCTTTATTACCTACATAAGAGAAATTTTTCTTGTAGATCAGTAGCCAACAATTCGTATTGGTTGATTTGAATTTGTTATATAATTGTTAAGACAAAATGATTTGAAATTGTTATATAATTATATATAATATGTAATATATAACAGCTACTGTTTAATAAAATTGTCTACTTGAAATAATATATTTGAAAACAACTATACTAAGTAAGTATAACAATTTTTGTGCTAATTTTATTTGCACTATTTCTCCATTTAGTCACAATTTATATTTTCTTTTCTTCATCTTTTTGAGAAAATATACAGATTTTATTTCCTCCATATAATAATCTCTAGCAGGCATCTGTAACTCTAGCAGGTAAATAGAAGATTTGAATTAACTTTTATTTTCTTTTTTTTTTTAACATTTTTTATTTATTTATCTTTAGAGGGGAAGGGAAGGAGAGAGGGAGAGAGGGAGAGAAATATCAGTGTATGGTTGCCTCTTGTGCATCCCTTGCTGGGAACTGGCCTGCAACCCAGGCATGTGCGCCCTGACTGGGAATCGAACCGCTATCCTTTGGTTCACAGGCCCGTGCTCAATCCATTGAGCTACACCAGCCAAGGCACTTTTGTTTTCTTGAGAGTTCAACCCGGCAAATGAATTTGGTATTTTTGTGTGAATATACAAAATTTCATTTGCTGCAGAAATAAAAACTATTTTTCAAAAATAAAATTATAGATAAAACTAATTTTCAAAAATCTTATAGGAAACTCTATTGTCTATGTATTAGTCTGAGTGATGCAAGCTGTCTATGTATAATACTCTGATTTTTTTACCTGATCAATGTGACATTAGCTAAACCAGTTATTTTAGCTAATTTCTAGAAGAGAAATTATTATCTCGTCTGCATCACTGCAAATATTTTTACAAGGCTGGGGTAATCTGACTTCTATTTTCAAACCCTTTTTAGCCACTCCCATAGTGGTAAACATAGATTATTTAATGAAAGAAAAGTATGTGAGGTGAAATAATATCCTTAGCAAATGCATATCTTGAGGAGAACATTGTATATGGTAGTAGGCCAGGCTGTTGAATGAATCATACTAAGAAACTTAATTGAGTCTGGAGAAGATTCAGTGAGGGAGTATGTAGGGCATAGTTACTGAAGGCAATTTCACTAAATGATGTATTTGCTTGCTTTAGTGTACTCAAATATAGGCAGAGATTAAGATTCGAGATGAAAGCTACAGAACCTGGAAGAATGGAGGCAGGAGTGATACAGGAAAAACTGTGATATTGACAATAATCCAGATACTCAGGTTGATCACAGGGAACCAGGATAAAAGAACATTAAGGGACCAGCAACAAGCTAACTCAATACCAAGTCTATTGGTCATTTTTCTTAATCCTCTTAATATAATGAGAGGATTATTCTTATAATTTATTTTTTATTTCTTAAATTAAATTTATTGCTGTGACAATGGATAATAAGATAATGTAGCTTACAAGTGTACAATTGTATGATATGCCATCATCTGTATATTGCATTGTGTGCTCACCACCCAAAGCCAAACCTTCCACCACCATATATTTGACCTCCTTTATCCTTTACTGTCCCAACCCCCTTTCCTCTGGTAATCACCATCCTGTTATGTGTGTCTATTAGTTTGTTCGTTTTTCTTGTTTCTTTATGTGTTGCTTTCAATTTTTCCTTTTTATTTAATTTATTGGGGTGACACTGGTTAACAAAATTATACAGGTTTCAGGTGCACAGTCCTACAACACATCATCTATATGCTGTATTTTGTATTCACTACACCAAGTCAAGTCTCTGTCAATCACCCATTATCCCCCTTATACTCTCCTCTACCTCCCCCAAACTCATCTCCCCAGCAGTTACCATGGAGTTGTGTCCATGAGTTCTTTCTCGTATTTTTCTCTTTTGTTCAATCCCTTCAGCCCCCTAAGTCACACCCCACAGCTGTCAGCCTGCTCTCTATGAGTCAGTGTCTCTTTTGCTTGTTGGTTCATTTTGTTTATAATATTCCACATATGAGTGAAGTCATATGGTGCATGTCTTTCTCTGACTGGCTTGTTTCACTAGCATAATGCTCTTCAGGTCCATCCATGCTGTCACAAAGGATAAACTTTCCTTCTTTTTATTGCTAAGCAGTATTACATTGTGTAAATGTACCACAGCTTTCTTATCCACTCATCTACTGATGGGACACTTGGGCTGCTTCCAAATGTTGGCCATTGTAAATAATGCTGAAATGATCATAGTGGTACATAGATTCTTTTGAATTAGTGTTTCAGGTTTCTTCAGATAAATTCCTAGAAGTAGAATTGCAGGGTCATAAGATGGTTCCATTTTTAATTTTTTGAGGTATCTCCACACTGGTAATATATGTTTTTCTCTTGGAAATTTAAATTGTCTTTTTATATAATAAAAGATATTAAGAATTATTGTGGAATAGAAAGACATTTAAAGCCATTTACCTGTGTTTACCTGACCATTTCCAACTTAGGTGACCAATGCCAAATATTGTGATCAATTTTCAAACTTACATGATTTATGTGGGTAGTTATGTGACTTTTCTGATATAATACTGCTTAATATCCTACAACTATGCTTCAAAGAATATACTTTGGAAATAATGATTCAGTGTATTTTACCCATAACTATCTTCTTTATTCAATACATTGTTGAATATGTGAATACATAATTAAGTTCAGGAGTATTCTGGCTCAAGCATATGGGTGTAGCTTAAAGACTTCCAAATCTTGGGGAAACCATTGACTCCCTTGGAAATAATTTGAAATCCTCAGAATACCTTAGACCTGGAAGAGAATTTAGAGAAAATGAAATTAAATGTATTACTTTTACAAGTGCAGAAAACAAGCTCAAAGACATTAAGATTACATTAAGGCTAGATAATGTTAACTAATGTTATGTTTTTATCAGGATTTTGCAAATGAAAATAGCCCATTTTATGTTATTGAATTAGAGATATAGCTTGAAGTCAATGTTAATAAATACCTCAAAATGTTTGATTGAACAACAGTATACTTCCATATCCATCAATGGCCTTCTGTTAGTGTTAATCTCCGAAATGTCAGTTCTATGCAAGTAAGGCTTTAATATATCTCTCTGCCTTTAACAAGCTGTTTTACAAAACTGTGCTTAAATTATGTCATGTTTGTGTTCAGCAAATTTATTTTGGAATAACTGTTATTTAATGTTTTAAATAAAAAAAACCTGTGGATCCTTTTCAAAATTATGTGGACAATATAAAGAATGATTTCTTTCATTTAAAATTATGTGATGGTGCGATAGTGTACTTACTTTACTACAATGATAAAATGCCTGCTCCATACATATTGCATGTCATTATCTACAGTATAAAATATCAGATTTCAAAGGAGAAAAATTTTGATTTAGAAATATTAACAAGACACCTAGTTTTTGATAGCTTGTATCAAGTAAGCTGTTTACTTTCAGTGGGTGGTTCAGGTAAATGGCATTTGTTTTATTTTTATTTATTTTATTTTTAGACCTTTTGCTTTGCAGGGCAACAACCAACCAACTGAGCCACATCAGCCAGGGCACTGTCTTTTTTGTGGATTCAAAATTTTCACTTGTTCTTCCTGTGAATAATGGTGTAGCCTTTGTCAGTTGCTACTTTATTTGGGTCTCCAACATCATAATCATGTTCCAGCCAGGGTACAGCCTATCCTACATGTGGCCATATAAATGAAGTTCCATGTCATGGGGAATCGTCAAAAGCCCCTGCAGCCACTATAATGTTATTTTATTTATTTATTTATTTATTTATTTATTTATTTATTTATTTATTTATATTGTTCAAGTACAGTTGTCTCCATTTTCCTGCCACCTCTTTCCACCACCCCACCCACCCCCACCTCAATCCTGACCCCCTTTGGCTTTGTCCATGGGTCCTTTATACATGTTCCCTGGCAACCCTTCCTCTTTTTCCCCCTGTTATTCCCCTGCCCTCTCCCCTCTGGTTACTGTCAGTTTGTTCTTTATTTCAATGTCTCTGGTTATATTTTGCTTACTTGTTAGTTTTGTTGATTAGGTTCCACTTATAGGTGAGATCATATGGTATTTGTTTTTCACCACTGGGCTTATTTTTATTTCACTTAGCATAATGTTTTCCAGTTCTATCCATGCTGTCTCGAAGGGTAGGAGTTCCTTCTTTCTTCCTTCTGTATATTATTCCATTGTGTTAATGTTGCATAGTTTTTGATCCATTCATTTACTGATGGACACCTAGGTTACTTCTAGCACTTGGCTATTGTAAATTGTGCTGCTATGAACATTGGGGTGCAGAAGTTCTTTTGAACTGGTGATTCAGGATTCTTAGGTTCCCTTTTCTTCATGCCCTCCCCAGCACTTGTTGTTTGTTGTCTGTTTATGATGGGCATTCTGATTCATGTGAAGTGCTATCTCATTGTGGTTTTAATTTGCATCTCTCTGATGGCTAGTGATGCTGAGCATCCTTTCACTGTCTTTGGGCCCTCTGTATGTCCTCCTTGGAGGGTCGTCTGTTCAGGGCCTTTGTCCATTTTTAAATTGCACTGTTTGTCTTCCTGGTGTGGAGTCGTGTGAGTTCTCTATATATTTTGGAGATCAAATCCTTGTCTGAGGTATCATTGGCAAGTATATTTTCCCATACAGTTGGTTTCCTTTTCATTTTGCTGATGTTTTCTTTAGCTGTTCAGAAACTTTTTATTTTGATAAAGTCCCATTTGTTTATTCTTTCCTTTATGTCCCTTGCTCGAGGAAACATATTGGTGAAAATATTGCTGCATGGAATATCTGAGATTTTCCTGCCTCAGATATTCTGCTCTAGGATTTTCTCCTCTAGGACTTTTATGGTGTCTTAATTTGTGTTTAAGCCTTTTATCCACCTTGAGTTTACTTTTGTGTATGGTATAAGTTGGTGGTCAAGTTTCATTTTTTTTGCATGTAGCTGTCCAGATCTCCCAACACCATTTGCTGAAGAGGTTATTTTTACTCCATTTTATGCATCTGCCCCCTTTGTTAAATATTAATTGACCATAGAGACTTAGGTTTATTTCTGGTCTCTATTCCATTGATCTCTGTGCCTGTTCTTATGCCAATACCAGACTGTTTTGAATACAGTGGCCTTGTAGTATAGTTTGATATCACATGTTTTGATCCCTCTTACTTAGTTCTTCTTTCTCAAAATTGCTGTGGCTATTTGGGGTCATTTATGGTTGCATCTAAATTTTTAAAAGATTTGTTCTAGATCTGTGAAGTATGCTATTGGTATTTTAATAGGGATTGTGTTGAATCTGTAAATTGCTTTGGGTAGTATGGACATTTTGATGATGTTAATTCTTCCCATTCATGAACATGGTATATGCTTCCATTTGTTTGTGTCTTTCTTAATTTCTTCAGTGTTGTGTAGTTTTCTGAGTGCAGGTCTTTTACCTCCATGGTTAAGATTATTCCTAGGTAATTTTGTTTTTCTTGTTGCTATGGCAAATAGGATGGTTTTCTTGATTTCTGTTTCTGATATTTCATTGTTGGTGTACGGAAAGGCCTTTCATTTCTGAATATTGACTTTGTATCCTACTGTCTTGCCAAATTCACATATTAGGTTGAGTGGTTTTTTTGGTGGAGTCTATAGGGTTTTCTATGTACACAATCATGTCATCAGCAAACAGTGACAGCTTTACTTCCTCCTTTCCAATTTGGATGCCTTTTATTTCTTTTTCTTGTCTGATCACTGTCGTTAGGACTTCTAATACTATGTTGAATAGAAGTGGTGAAAACAGACATCCTTGTCCTGTTCCTGATCTTAGTGGGAAAGCTTTTAATTTTTGCCTCTTGAGTATGATATTGCCTGTAGGTTTCTCATATATGGCCTTTATTATACTGAGGCATACTCCCTCCACTCCCACTTTGCTGAGTGTTTTTTTATCATAAATGGGTGCTGTACCAAATGCTTTTTCTAGATCCATTGAAGTGATCATGTGATTCTTATTTTTCCTTTCGTTTATGTAATGTATTACATTTATTGATTTGTGAATATTGTACCATTCTTGTATCCGTAGGATGAATCCCACTTGATCATGGTGTATGATCTTTTTAATGTATTGCTGGATGCGGGTTGCCAATATTTTGTTGAGGATTTTAGCATCTATGTTCATCAGAGATATTGGCCTGTAATTTTCTTTCTTTGTTGTATCTTTATCTGGTTTTGGGGTTAGGATGATGCTGGCCTCATACAAAGAGTTTGGGATTTCTCCCTGTTCTTGGATATTTTTGGAATAGTCTGAGAAGGATAGGGGTTAGCTCTTCCTTAAATGTTTTGTAAAATTCTTCTGCAAAACCATCTGGTCCAGGGCTTTTGTGTGCCAGGGGTTTTTTGATTACTGCTTCAATTTCACCAGCTGTTATCAGTCTTTTCAGGCTTTTACTTCTTCTTGATTCAGTTTTGGAAGATTATATTTTTGTAGATATTTGCCCATTCACTCAGTTTTCAAATTTCTTGGCATATATTTATAGTAATTTCTTAAAATTCTTCTTATTTCTGTAGTATCAGTTGTAATTTCTGCTCTTTCATTTCTCTTTATTTAGGTCCTCTCTCTTTTTTCCTTGATTAGTCTGATTAAAGGCTGTTGATTTTATTTATCTTTTCAATGAACCAGCTCCTGGACCTACTGATCCTTTGAGTTGTTCTTTTAGTCTATATGTCATTTAATTCTGCTTGATTTTGATTACTTCCTTCCCTCAACTCTCTCTGGGCTTTGTTTGTTGTTGTTTCTCCACTTTTTGTAGATGTAGGGTTAAGTTGTGCATTTGAAATGTTTCTTTTTTAGGTGGTAGGCCTGTGTTGCTATGAACTTCCCTCTGTGGACTGCCTTCATTGTCCCATAGGTTTTAGACTGCTGTGTGTTCATTTTCATTTGTTTCCAGAAACTTTTTGATTTCTTCCTTGATCTCATTCTTGACCCATTTATCGTTTAATAGCATGCTTTTCAGTCTCCTTGAATTTGAATATTTTCAAGTTTCAGGGTTTTATTTCTTTATTTATTTTAGAGGTTGGTTTCTAGTTTCAGGGCTTTGTGTACCAAGAAAAAGCTCGATAAGATTTCAGTATTTTTGAATTTGTTGAGGCTTGTTTTGTGTCCTATCATGTGGTTCAGCTTTGAAAATGCTTCATACATTTGAAAAGAATGTGTATTTTGCTTCTTTGGGATGAAAGGGCATATATATATATATATATATATCTCAATTAAGCCCTTTGATCTAGTGTGTTTTTAAGTGCCCCAATATCCTTGTTGATATTTTGTTTGGAAAATCCATCCATTTTTGACCATGGGGTGTTAAAATCCCCTACTATAATTGTGTGCTGTCTATATCTTTCTTGAAGTCCTCCAAGATTTTTCTTATATATTTGGGTACTCCTGTGTTGGGTGCAATAATGTTTACAATGTCTTCTTGATGGATTATTCCCTTGAATATTATGAAGTGTCTTTCTGTGTCTTTTTCTATGGCCTTTGTTTTGAAGTTGATTTTTTTCTGATATAAGTGTTGCCATTTCAGCTTTTTTTCTGTCCATTTGCTTGGAATATTTTTTCTAACCCTTCACTTTCAGTCTGTGTACGTCTTTTGTTCTAAGGTGGTTTTCTTGTAGGCAGCATGTGTACAGGTCATGTTTTCTTATCCATTCAGCTACTCTGTGTCTTGATTGAAGCATTTAATCCATTTACATTTAAGGTTATTATTGATAGGTACTTATTCATTACCATTTTACTCCCTTCATACCTGTGCTTCTCTCTCTTTCAGTCTTTTTCTTCCTCTTTTTAAAGCAGTCCTTTAGCATATCTTTTAGTACTGGTTTGGTAGAGGTATATTCTTTCAGCCTTCTTTTGTCTGGGAAGCTCCTTATTTGGCCTTCCATTTTAATTGAGAGCCTTGCTGGGTAGAATAGTCTTGGTTGCAGGCCTCTGGGTTTCGTTACTTGGGAGATTTCTTGCCATTCCCTTCTTGCTTGGAGTATTTGCATTGAGAAGTTAGCTGCTGGCCTTATTGGGGCTCCATTGTGTGTTAGTTCCTGTTTCTCCCTTGCTGCCTTTAAGATTCTCTCTTTGTCTTTGAATTTTGCCATTTTAACTCTGATATGTCTTGGAGTAGGCCTCTTTGGGTTCCTCTTGATTGGGACCCTCTGTGCTTCCTGTATTTGTGTGATTTTTTTTCTCTCATCAGATTAGGGAAGTTTTTCCATCACTTTTTTCAAACAGATTTTCTATTCCCTGCTCCTCTTCTCCTTCTGGTATCTTTATTATACAGATATTATGACATTTCATGTTGTCCTGCAGTTCCCTTAGCTCCTGTTCATTCTTTTTGAGTCTATTTCCTTTTCTTGGTCTTTGTGTGAGGTTTTTTTTTTTTTTTTTTTCAGCTTTTCTTCCAGCTTGCTGATTCGATTTAGTTGATTTGATTCTCTGGTTCATATAGCCTCCTTTTTTGAAAAAAGATTTTATTTATTTTCTGAGAGAGGGGAAGTGAGGGAGAAAGAAAGGGAGAGAAACATCAATGTGTGGTTGCCTTTAATGCACCCCCAACTGGGGAACTTCCTGCAACCCAGGCATGTGTCCTGACTGGGAATGGAACCAGAGACTCTTTGGTTCACAGGCCAACATTGAATCCACTGAGCTACACCAGCCAGGGCTAGCCTTGTTTTGATTACTTCTACTGTGTTCTTCAATTCAGAAATGGTATTCTTCATTTCTTCTTGGCTCTTGTTGATAGTTTCTATGTCCTTTTTCATGCTGATATTGTTTATGTGAACATTATTAGTAAGTTCCTCATAATTTCCCTGTGTTTTTTTTTTTTGTAATTCTCACTGAGCTCATTGAGCTTCCTTATAACCATTGTTTTGAACTCCATATCTAATAGTTTACTTGCCTCATTTTCATTTAGCACTCTTTATGAGGATTCCTCCTTTCCTTTCTGTTGGGGGTTCTTTGTCTTCCCATTATTTGTGAGACTCTTCTTGTTTGCCTGTTCTTAAATTGATTGTTTTGACTCCCTGAGTTTGTGGTGTAAACTTTCTGTGGTAGGAGACTTGTGAGATTCAGTGGGGCTGTCTCCTTGATCTGAACTTGATGCCCTTTGGATGCCCTTTGTGCTGTTTATGTTGGCTTTCTGGATGCAACTGGGTTTTGATTGTTGTTGGGTCATTCTTTGGTGTGTGTTTTCCTCCAGCTGGTTAGCTTAGTATCTCCCCCCCCACCATGTCTTATATGCTGTTGTGCAGGTTCCCTGTTTTGTGTTCTGGATCTGCCTCTGGTGATGTGAGATGGTGACCCCATTTCACTCTTAGGCAGCCTATTTGAGACTACCAGGGATCTACTATCTGTGGCTGACTCCTTTGGTTGTTAATCTAGTCACTCTGCACTCAGCAGTTAGGCTTAAGCACCACAGGGCTGGGTCAGAGTACTTTCTGGTGTTGGGGCTATTATTTCCCCTCAGGCTACTGCCATTTGGGGGCAGTGGTCTGCCTGAGCACTATGGCTGCTGCTGTATGGGAGATGACTCAGCACCTGGATCCCAGCATCCACTCTTTCAGTTCTCTCCCCAAAGCTTTAGTCCCCAGTCTCTCCTCAAGCATCTCTAGTCCACTGTGCCCCTGCCTTTGCCAGAGCCTGGTATAAGTGACTACAAATGAAAATTTATGTGTTGGCCCTTTAAATGGCTCTAAATGGCTCTTCGGGTTTCCAGCCATCTGTGTCTGGCAGAGAGTAACCTGGCTGCTTTTTGCTGCTTGTTGTTATCTGTGCACCTTTTGGGCTCTGGTGCTCCCACCTGGGAATCCCAGCTTAGGGTTTAGACCCCACTCTTCTCAGGGGGATCCAACTGGCCACTTAATTATCCCTTCAGTGCTGCTGCCTGTGGGCATCTAGCCAGCCTTCTCAAGTCTCCAGTGCACAAACTTCAATCAGGTTGTGCTGAAGCTGATTCTTCTGCTTGTCCAAGGTTGTAAGGTTTCTCTCTCACTATTGTTCAGTTGTTTGTTCTGGGTGATTTCTCTACAATTTGGTTGTAATTCCAGATTTGTCCTGGGAGGAGGTTAGTGTGACTTCCATCCCTGAATTAAATGGCATTTAAAATGCCTTTTGAGCTGTTTGAAGTTAAGTCAGATGAGGAAAACTAGTTGAAAGTTATTATTGGTAGGTATACTATGTAAAGGTAAATCAGTTTAATATTCCTGTTACTGCTTTATACCTTACCTTTCATAGTAAATTAGCAACTGATAATTGCTTTGCAAACAATTTAATTATTACTTGGTTTTTATATTTGGAATTCGCTCTGAAAGGAAAACTAGATAGTGTTCTTTTCTTAGTCTTCTTAACAAAAGAAATAGAATTTAAGACATAGGAATCAAGATTCAGCGAATATTTCGTGAATGAATTCTACTGCATTTATGAGCTGGAAATAGTAAGAGAAATTTGTAGGTAAACCCAGTCAATGCATAAGGGCTTCGGGTGAGGGATTGGGAAACCTAACACTGTATTTTGGGGAAATATAGATGTGTTTGAACTCTTGATGTAAATTTTAACTGTTGTCTTGGAATGATTCTTAGTTGTCTGTGTAACTAAGGCAGTGCTCAAAAAGTGATGAGGGAATATGAGAGGGTTGCTGTTTTGGATGAAGGGGGCTTTGGTTACTGTGTGAAGCATTATACAATAGGAAGCACTGTGGGGCATAATATGCTAATTTACAAAGTAATTTGGGTAAGATTTAGTTGTTAGTGGTGTTGCTAAACCACAATTGCTAACCTAAACCAAACAGTGCCATCTCCAGTTTTAGCTTCTGTTGTCATTGAGTTAAAACAATTTCTAAAAGCAAAACCCCTATGGTAAACCCCAAGACACTGATAAAATAACATTTTAAAACGTGTATATAAGGGGAAAAAACACCCCTGTTGTGGGAACACCCTTTTGTAGAATATCCTTACCCCTACTTACTCGAAATACGATATATATATACACATTTGATGTTTTCCTTATGAAAACCAATACTAATAAGAAGCTCAGTGAATATTTTCTACATGGTATAGTATTGAACAGCTATTTTTGGTGAGGTTTTTGAAGTTTCTTTCATTTGTTAAAGATATTTTAATTTTATATCTGATTTCTCTAAAGGACAGTACTAACTGACTGGTAGAATAGTCTATATTCCAGAGGCGCTTGAAATAGATAAAGAAATTGAAAAACAGGGAAAGCCTATTTACCCTCTGATGTACCCATTTGGCCAACTGAATATTATTTAACCAAAAAATTATATGGAAAATTTTAAACATGTAAAAAATAGAGAAGAGTATAAAAAACTGTATGTAAGCCATCACACAGTTTCAATAATTATGACATTTTGCTGTTTTTTTCATCTAATTCTTCCCCATTTTTTTGAGTATATGTGTTTTTTTTTGGAGTATTTTATTAACTTTCATTATGAAATAAGTTCAGGCTTATAGGAAGTTTGAAAAAGCAGTATGGATAATTCTGTATTGCTTCACCCCAATTCTAGAAATACTGTTCTACTACATTTGAGTTACTGTTCTTCCTCATTATCTGACCTGTTTGAAAGTTATAGACATGATATCCCTTGTCCCTAGAGGTTTTATTTCCTTGAAATAAGAGCTTTTTTTTTTTTTAAAAAAAAAAGTAAAACCACAGTTCAGTTATCAAAATCAGGATGCTTACATTGGTATAATATTATTATCTAATGCATAGACTTAATAAAATTTTGCGAGTTGTCTCACTAATGTCCTTCGCAGCAAAATAAATTTTTTTTCTGAGTCAGCATCCAATTCAAGATCATGTTATATTTATCTGTCATGTCTTTTTAGTGTCCTTTAAAATACAACAATTACTCAGTCTTTCTTTGAATTCTATCATCTTGATATTGGCTAGTTATTATGTAGGATGTAGGAACAATTTGGGTTTAATAGATAATTAAACTAAGTTCTATATATTTATTATTTTACCTAACAAGTACTTAATTATATATCTCTAATGCCCTGGCAGGTATGGCCCAGTTGGTTTTAGCATTGTCTCGTAGACCAAAGGGTTGTGGGTTTGATTCCCAGTCAGGGCACATATCCAGGTTGCTGGTTCAACCCCTGGTTGGGGTGCATACAAGAAAGCAACCGATCAATGTTTCTCTCTCACATTGATGTTTCTCCCTCTCTTTCTTCTTCTTTCTCTAAAAGCAATGAAGAAAATATCCTTAGGTGAGGATACACACACACACACACACACACACACACACACATTTCTAATCATGTATGATTTAAAAGAACCAGAGTGCTATTATCACTCAGCAAAATTAATAAAAATTCCTAAATATTATTTTAATATCTTTTTATAAAAATATTATTTAATATTTTAGCATCTAATATCAGTTTTCCCTGATTATCAGGGAAAATTTGTCTGAATAATGATACAAAGGTATACATTCTATTTCTTTGCATATATCCCTTAAGATTTTTTAAATTTATAATATTTCCTCTTTCTTTTTTCCCACATGCTATTGATAATTGAAGAAACTAGGTAATTTGTTTTGTAGAACTTCCTACATTCTATATTTGGCTAATAGTTTTTTACTTAATGCTTGTTAAAATAAGAGGCAGTGGCTTAAAAAGGAAATAATGGTGCAAATAACCTATTCTCCTTGATACACACCTTTATCTCCAGGGCATGTTATCTTCATGATCGAGGCATTCTTCTTTACAGTTGTGGTAATGTTGACAATTCTTGAATTGTGATTTGACTTTGCTCTTTGGTGTCTGCCAAAAGTACTTATTTTAGAGTCTGGCAAAGCTATCAAGTCCAGTCTCAAGATATCACTTGAACTAGCATAATTATCATAACAATTTTAGTATATGATCATTATATAGTTTCATAATTATAGTTCTATCCCACTCCATCTAATACAAATGTGACATGCTTTGTTCCTGGTCCTAAAGCTGTTATAAAAAATGAAGAATTATTTTTCATTAGCTTATTTTCCTAAGAATAATTTATATAGAAGCAGAGGCTAATTATCACTGATTTATCTGTTTTATCTTGCTAGGGAGAGGCAAGTGAATAAAGTAGAAAATAAACAGGCTAAGCTCTCTCCTATGTCTAGGATCAGCTGGTAGTTTGGCTGGTGGCTAGATGACCTAGTATGGCCTCACTCACACATCAGTTGGCTTCTATTGGCTATGATACCTTGATTTTCCTCCCTATGGTTCCTTATCCTCTAGCAGGCTAGCTTGGGCTTGGATTACATGATGGTTTTGAGGTTTCCAAGTGTGTGTGTGTGTGTGTGTGTGTGTGTGTGTGTATGCCATATTTTCTTCATTCATCCATTGGCAGACAGTTAGGTTGTTTCCATATCTTTGTTACTGTGAATAATGCTGTAATGAACATTGATTGCAATGCATATAACTCTGATACAGTGATTTTATTTCTTTTGGATATACAGGTGGGGCAAGAGTAGGTTTAACAGTTGTTCATATGGAAGACAATACAATAATCAATAAATAAAAACACAAGAATAAACTCTGTGGTTCACATTCTCACAACTGTAAACCTGTTGGGTTGGTCAAAAGCCTGTTTAGTTTTTTTTTCTGTAAAATAAAAAACACATTTTTCATTTTCACCATAACATTATTGATATGAATATTTTGAGTATGTCAGTTATCTCCCGCATGGTATAAACATTGATTGTTCTCAACTAATGTCTCAACTGGATCATTGTCAGCTTCGAGTGGTCTACTTGACCATGGGGCATCGTCCATCAACAAATCTCCAGCCCAAAACTTTGCAAACCACTTTTGACACATTTGATTAGTCACAGCACCTTCTCCATACACTGCACAAATCTTTTTTTGTGTGTGTTTCAGTTGTGTTTTTACCTTTTTGAAATAATAAAGTATAATATGTTGAAAATGTTGTGTATTTCTTTCCATCTTCAATAGTAAATTGGCTACACAAAAATTCACCAATTTTGACAAGCTTTTTAAATGCATGCTGATATGGCAGCTGTCAAAATACAATCTAACAAAATTATTTTGAATGAAGTTAAAGGCAACTAACTACTACTAGAGCCATCTTAAGGAAAAAAAACAAACGAATTTTTTGGCAAACCCAGTACTCTTGCCCCACCCTGTATACCCAGAGTGGGATTGCAGGATCATATTACAGTTCTAGTTTTAATTTTGCGTCGAAACTCTGTACTCCCTCCCATAATTGCTATATTAATTTACTTTCCATCAGCAGTGGACAAGGGTTCCCTTTTCTCCACATACTCACAAACACTTGTTATATTTTGGCCTTTTGACAATAGCCTACCTGACAGGTATGAAGTAAACAGGTATGTGAAGACATACCTCATTTTGGTTTTTATTTTCATTTCCCTGATTAGTGATAGTGAGTATCCTTTTATATACCTGTTGTTACATTTGTACATCTTCTTTGGAAATGAAAAAGTCTATTCAGGTTTTTTGCTTTTTTTTAAGCTGGGTTATTCTCTGCGTGTGTGTGTGTGTGTGTGTGTGTGTGTGTGTGTGTTTTGCTGTTGAGTTCTATGAGTTTTTTTTTTAAATATGTTTTGGATATTAACCCCTTAACAGATAAATGGTTTGCAAATAGTTTCTCCCATTCCATAGGATGCCTTTTCATTTTGTTGATGGTTTCTTTGCAGGGAAGATACTTTTAGTTTGATGTGGTCCCACTTGTTTATTTTTGCTTTTGTTGCCTGTGCTTTTGGTGGCCCTTCCAAAAAATCATTGCTCAATCTGTGTGAAGAAGCTCTTTTTGTATGTTTACTTCTAGGACTTTTATAGTTTCAGATCTTATATTTAAGCCTTTAACCCATTTTGAGTTGATATTTGTGTATGGTGTAAGAGAAGGGTCTGAAGGGTCATTATTTTACATGTGGCTATCCAGTTTTTCCAATACATTTACTAAAGAGACTAATTATTCTTTCCCAACTGAATATTCTTGGCACCTTTGTTCAAAGTTTATTGTGTACGCGTGGATTTATTTCTGGCCTGTTTATTCTGTTCCACTGGTCTGTTTGTTTTTATGTCAGTACCATACAATTTTGATTACTACATCTTTGTAATATAATTTCAAGTCAGGAAGTATGATGACTCCAGCTTTGTTCCTCAAGATTGCTTTGGTATTTCAGTTCTTTTGTGGTTCTTTGTGAATTTTAAGATTTTTTTCTCTTATGTGAAAAATGTCGTTGAAATTTTAATGGGGAATTTTTGAAAATCTGTAGATCACTTTGTTTAGAATGGACTTTATAACAGTATTAATTCTTCCAATCTATGAACACAGGATGTTTTTAAATTTATTTGTATTTTCCTTAATTTCTTTCATCAGTGATTGAAAAAAATTGTAAGCCAATGTCCCTGATAAACATAAATGTAAAGATCCTCAACAAAATAGTAGCAAACTGAATTCAACAATACATTAAAAGTATTATACATCCTGATCAAGTTGGATTTAGCCCTGGGATGCAAGGATGGTCCACATACACAAAGCAATAAATGTTATACACCACATTAACAAAACAAAAGATAAATATCATATGATGATTTCAGTAGATTCAGAAAAAACATTTGACAAAATTCAATATTTTTTCATGATAAAAACTCTGAACAAGTTAGATATGAAAGGCATGTATCTCAACATGATAAAAGCCATATTTGACAAGCCCACAGCTAACATCATATTAAATGGTGAAAAGCTGAAAGCTTTTCCTCTAAAATTAGAACAAGTGTGCCCACTCTTGCCGCTCCTATTTGCCATAGTACTGGAATTCCTAACCAGAACAATTAGACAAGAGAAATGGAAAAAAAAAAAAAAAAGCATCCAAGTTGGAAGGGAAGAAGTACAATTGTCTCTGTTTGCAGCTGACATGATTTTATATAAAGAAAACCCTGAAGACTGCTAAAAACTGTTAAAACTAATAAATTCAGTAAAGTTTTAGGATATAAAAATCAACACATATGCAAAAATGCAAAAATGACTGGCATTTCTGTACACTAATGAGGAAGTATCTAAAAAAGGCATTAAGAAAATCCCATTTACTTGTTGTTCAAGTACAGTTTTCTGCCTTTTACTCCCATCCAAGCCCATCCCCCAACCTTCCCCACCTCCCTCCCGTTTCCACCCCACCTTGTTTTTGTCCATGTATCCTTTATATTTGTTCCTGCAGGAGAGAAAATAATACCAAGTCATGAAGAAGAAATAAAAACTTATGTTATTGTCATAGTGTTCAGTAAGATACCCCAAATATATTATTGCTGAATTTTTATTAAACTATTTCAAAAATTAAAAAAAGAAAAAGATAATCCCATTTACAATAGCAATACTAAAAACAAAATAATTAGGAATAAATTTAACAAGGAAAGTGAAAGATCTGTATACCAAAGGCTTTCCTGAGGTTTCTTTTTCTTTAGCTTTCTGCTGCTACTACCCAGGGGATGAGGGATTACACATTTTTAAGTATTATGTTTGGGATTAGTGTTTTCCAACATGAAAAATACCTCCATTCATAGTTTCTATTTCAATAGGTAAGCTTGGTCTTCAGCTTCCAGTCTTCTGTTTCTTAACTTTTCTCTTACTACTACATTAATACTTCTCCCCACTTTAGGAATAAAAGCACTGCTATTCATTATGATAGTCCCATTATGAAAAGGTATTTAGTCAATACACTACATATATTATGAAATGCCTCTCCCAGGTATTTGTTTTGAATTTTTTTACTGTGGTATTGAAAGTTTGTCATCTTTTGGAGAATTTAATTTCAGGTAACAGACTAAAATAATGGAAATAAAAGCCTATTTTTTTAAGGAATTAATTTTTAGTAAGGAATATAGAACAACCTCTCTCTCTATCATGTGTCTCTAAGTTTACCATGGTTTTTAGTGCCAGTATTGGTATTAGGAATATAGTATGGAATTGGAAAAGACCTTAAAATAAGGTCCTTCTCTTTATTTTCTTCATTCTCTTTATTTTATAGATGAAGCTGAGCACTTAAGTAATATGTCCAGGTTAAACAGTCAGTGAAAGAGCTGGGAGTTGGTCTAGGTCTCCTGACTCCTAGCACAATATTCCTCAATGTCATTCTGTCTATAATTTTGCTTCACAAGATTTTCATTTTCTTTTCTGTTAAAATGTTTCTCCCCCCACAAAGTCAATTTATTTTTCTGTTACTATACATTTTTAATTTTATTATACATTAACAAGAAAAGATTTTTAAATTCACAAAACTTTATTTGATAGCTTTATAGACACATAAATACATTAAAGATGTATGTAAGTTTTTCCAAGTATGATATGAATTAAGTTGAAATGTGTTGAGATGTTAAATAAGTTGGGAATAGAGGCTAGTGTAGCCAGAAAGAAAAAAAAAAATGTTTCAGATAGGTAGGAGGTTTAAGTGGAAGTAATAGGATAGTAAAAAGATGGAATGGATTCTGGCCGGATGGATGCATAGGTAGATATACTTTGCTTCCTTGCACAACCAAAAGAAGGACAACAACAAGTTGAAAACAACAACTACAAAATAATCAGAACTGCCAGAAAATCAAACTGTATGGAAATCTGACAACCAAGGAGTTAAAGAAGAAACATTCTCCCAGACCGGTAGGAGGGGTGGAGACTCGAGCAGCAGGGTGGAGAGGACTTGTGGCAAGGTGGTGCCTGGAGGACCAGGCAGGCAAGGTGGCAGTTGGCCCACTGGGCAAGGCAGTGGCAGGCAGATGGGGTGAGGTGGTGGTGGTGGAGTGGGAGGTTCCACATTTGCATGCAGATAAATTGGGAAGAGTAACTGGGGACCGAGACAGACAGTGTAACCCAGGGTTCCGGTGCAGGGAAATAAAGCTTCAAAACCTCTGACTGAAAAAAAAAAAAAAAAAACTATGGGGATTGAGGCAGCAGCAGAAACTGCCAGCCTCACAGGAATTCACTGGAGACACACAGGGTCCTAGAATGTACACAAAACCACCCACCCAGGAATCAGCGCCAGAAGGACCCAGTTTGCTTGTGGGTATCAGAGGAGTGACTTAAAGTGAGCAGAGAGCTTAGCAAGCAGCATTGTTCCCCCTCAGACCCCTCCCCTACTTACAGCACCACAACAGACTGATGTGGGTTGCCCCAGTCTGGCAAATACCTAAGGCTCTGCCCCTTACTATGTAACAGGTACAACAGACAAAACATATGGCCCAAATGAAAGAACAGATCAAAGCTCCAGAAAAATACAACTAAGTGACAAAGAGATAGACAACCTATCAGATGCACATTTCAAAACACTGGTAATCAGGATGCTCACAGAATTGGTTGAGTATGGTTGCAAAATAGGAGAAAAAGTGAAGGCTATGAAAAGTGAAATACAGGAAAATGTACTGGGAACCAACAGTGATGGGAAAGAAATCAATACTCAAATCAATGATTTGGAGCAGAAGGAAGAAACATTCAACCAGAACAGAATGAAGAAACAAGAATTCAGAAAAATGAGGAGAGGCTTAGGAAACTCCAGGACAAGTTTCAACATTCCAACATCTGAATCATAGGGTGCCAAAAGGAGAAGAGGAAGAGCAAGAAATTAAAAACTTATTTGAAAACATAGTGAAGAAGAATTTCCCTCATCTAGCAAAGGAAATAGATCTCCAGGAAGTCCAGGATGCTCAGAGAGTCCCAGAAAAGTTGAACCCAAAGAAGCACACACCAAGGCACATAATAATTAAGTTACCCAAAATTAAAGAGAGGGAGAGAATCCTAAAGGCAGAAAAAGAAAAAGGAGACAGTTACCTATAAAGGAGTTCTCATAAGACTATCAGCTGAGTTCTCAAAAGACACCTTGCAGGCAAGAAGGGGCTGGAAGGAAGTATTCCAAGTCATGAAAGGCAAGGACCTATATCCAACATTGCTCTATCCAGCAAAGCTTTCATTTAGAATGGAAGGGCAAATAAAGTGCTTCCCAGATAAGGCCAAGTTAAAGGAGTTCATCATCACCAAGCCTTTATTATATGATATATTAAAGGAACTTACCTAAGAAAAAGAAGATAAAAAATATGAATAGTAAAATGACAACAAACTCACAACTATCAACAACTAAACCTGACAAAACAAAAACAAAAATGAACTGAGCAGAAACTAGAACAGGAACAGATTCACAGAAAGGGAGATCACATGGGAGGTTATCAGCGGGGAGGAGGAGGGGAGAGAATGGGGAAAAAGGTATAGGGAATAAAAATCAGAAATGGTAGGCACAAAATACACAGGGGGATGTTTAGAATAGTATTGGAGATGGAGAAGCCAAAGAACTTGGCTAAGTTCTTATGACTCATGGACATGAACTAAGATGGGGGAGTGATGGTGGGAGGGAGGGTACAGGGCAGAGGAAAAAACTGGGACAACTGTAATAGCATAATCCATAAAATATATTTTAAAAATGGAAAGGAAGTTATGACAGGAAAAGGTACTGTGAATGAATTGACAAAATGCCAAATTTGAGTTCTTGGAAGAGGTCTAGTAGTGTATGGTGATAAGGGTATGTTGATTTGAGGCTGATAATAGTAATTGGTGATGATCAGTTGAATTGAGAGAGAAGAATGATGTAGTTGAGGTTTAGTATAGATTGAAGCAAGGATATTGAAGACATAAGGTCGTTAATAAGGCTTAGAGCAGAGAGAAAAATATATAAGCCAGAATGTAAAATCACCTAGGAATATGAAAATGAATGTTTGGGTTATTTAAAAAAATAGTAGAAGTATTTTTCAGAGAACAATTCCATATTAGAGACTCTTCTGTCCTTAAGTTCTGTGTCCTTTAGTGAATAATAAAGATGATAAAATTGATACTCTTTCAGGTATAGTACTTCATGTTATTAGTTTGCTAGTATTCATATTACTTGTCAGTGCTATTTGTATGATTTGCAATATTACTGTACTTTTTGATAGTGAAAATTTGGTCTACTTATATATTATGTGTTTTTTTGAAGTTTGTTTTAAATGGTAGTATTAGAAATGATGGTATTAGAGAAGGTAAATGAATCTAATTTGAACTTGATTTCCTCATATTTTTAAAAAAACTTATTTATTTATTTTTAGAGAGAAGGGAAGGGAGAAAGAGGGAGAGAAACATTGATGTGAGAGACAAATATTTATCGGTTGCCCTCAACTGGGGACCTGGCCCACAACCCAGCCAGGTGCCCTGACCTGGAATCGAACCAGCAACCTTTTGTTTCACAGGCTGACATTCAATCCATTGAGCCATATCAACCAGGGCAATTTCCTCATATTTTGAAAGGACACTTTTCTGTTAAATTTAAATATAGTAAGCTTATGTTTACATAGTGTGCTTAACTTATAAAGCATATTACATGGATTATCCCCATTATGAGTCTTAAATTTTTCGTAAGGTTAATAGTGTAAAGTATAGAATTATAATTACTCACTGTATGTTAATCTATTATATATTAGATAATAGGTATAATTTTATCTGTTTTATTGATTATTCTGTTACCATTGTGATAAAAGTCAGTAGTTATTGAGTGCCTATGAGGCTCTTAAGCTTTAAACAACAGAATCTTTGCCCTAAAGTGATTTGTGATATAATATGATAGGAAGAAACA
>PVKU01012191.1:0-37354 GCA_004027475.1 Anoura caudifer | reverse complement strand
AAGCAATCTATCAGATGCAGAGTTCAAAACACTGGTTATTAGGATGCTCAGAGAACTCCTTGGGTACTTCAATGGCATAAAAAAGACCCAGGCAGAAATGAAGTTTACACTAAGTGAAATAAAGAAAAGGTTACAGGGAACCAACAGTGGGGTGGATGAAGCCAAGAATCAAATCAATGATTTGGAACATAAAGAAGCAGAAAACATTCAATCAGAACAGCAAGAACAAAAAAGAATCCAAAAAATATGATGATAGGCTAAGGAGCCTCTGAGACAACTTCAAATGTACCAACATTTGAATCATAAGGGTCCTGGAAGTAGAGGAGAAAGAGCAAGACCTTGAAAACTTATTTGAAAAAATGATGAAAGAAAACTTCCCCGACTTGGTGAAGGAAATAGACATACAAGTACAGGTAGCACAGAGAGCACCAAACAAGATGGACCCAAAGAGGCCCACCTCAAGACACATTATAATTAATATGCCAAAGGTTAAAGATAAAGAGAGAGCCCTGGCTGGTGAGGCTCAGTGGATTCGGTGCTGGCCTGCAAACCAGAGGGTCACTGGTTCGACTCCCAGTCTAGGGCACATGCCTGAGTTGCAAGCCAGGTCCCCAGTAGGGGGACACATGAGAGGCAACCACACATTGATGTTTCTCTCTCTCTCTTTCTCCCTCCATTCCCCTCTCTCTAGAAATAAACAAACAAATAAATAAATATTTTAAAAAGATAAAGAGAGAATCTTAAAAGCAGCAAGAGAAAAGCACCTACAAAGGAATTCCCATAAGATTGTCAGTTGATCTCTCAAAAGAAACTTTACAGGCTAGAAGGGACTGGCAAGAAGTATTCAAAGTGATGAAAAGCAAGGACCTACAACCTAGATTACTCTATCCAGCAAAGCTATCATTTAGAATTGAAGGGCAGATAAAGTGCTCCCACGACAAGGTAGATCTAAAGGAGTTCATCATCCCCAAACCATTATTATATGAAATGTTAAAAAGACTTATTCAAGAAAAAGAAGATGAAAACCCTGAACATTAAAATGGCAATAAATCCACAATTATCAACAATTGAACCTAAAAAAACAAACTAAGCAAACAAGCAGAACAGAAACAGAATCATAGATATGGAGATCATTTGGAGGGTTATTAGTTGGGAGAGGGAAAGGGGAGAATGGGCAATAAGTGCAGGGATTAAGAAGTACAAATTGGTAGAAACAAAATAGACAGGGGGATGTTAAGAACAGTATAGGGAATGGAGAAGCCAAAGAACTTATATGCATGATCCATGGACATAAATTAAGCAGGGGGGATTGCTGGAGGAAACGGGAGTTACCAGGTAAAGGGGGGCAAAGGGCGAAAATTGGGACAAGTGTAATAGGGTAATCAATAAAATATATTTTAAAATGTAACTTAAAAGCAAGCACTTCTTTTTACTTTTAAATTATACTTTATTGATTATGCTATTACAGTTGTCCCAATTTTTCTCCTTTACCTACTCCAACCAATCCCAGCCCCTCTTCCCTAGGCAATCTCCACACCATTGTCCATGTACGTGGGTCATGCATATATATTCTTTGGCTACTCTGTTTCCTATATTGTACTTTATATCCCCATGACTATTCTGTAACCTCCAATTTGTATTTCTTTCCCCTCCTCTCTTTTTTAATTATTGTTCAAGTACAAATTTCTCTATTTCCCCCCACCACTTCCACCCACCCCAGCCATCCCCACCTCTCACCCTCAATCCTATTCCTCTTTGGCTTTGTCCATGTGTCCTTTATACATGTTCCTTGACGACCCTTCCCCTTTTCCCCCCGTTAGCCTCTGCCACCTCTCCTCTGGTTATTGTCAGTTTGTTCTTTATTTCAATGTCTCTGGTTATATTTTGTTTGCTTGTTTGTTTTGTTGATTAGGTT
The DNA here is from genome assembly GCA_004027475.1 of Anoura caudifer. NCBI lineage: Eukaryota > Metazoa > Chordata > Mammalia > Chiroptera > Phyllostomidae > Anoura > Anoura caudifer. Next base: position 35,439 of record PVKU01012191.1, on the reverse strand, counting down.
CCATTTATAGGTGAGATCATATGGTATTTGTCTTTCACCACCTGGCTTATTTCACTTAGCATAATGCACCCCAGATCCATCCATGCTGTCATGAAGGGTACAAGTCCCTTCTTTCTTTCTGCTGCATAGTATTCCATTGTGTAAATATGCCATAGTTTTTTGATCCACTCATTTACTGATGGGCACTTAGGTTGCTTCCAACACTTGGCTATTATAAATTGTGCTGCTATGAACATTGGGTTGCATAGGTTCTTTTAAATTGGTGCTTCAAGATTCTTAGGGTATAATCCCAGGAGTGGAATTGCCAGGTCAAAAGGCAGTTCCATTTTTAGTTTTCTGAGGAAATTCCATATTGCTTTCCACAGTGGCTGCACCAGTCTGCATTCCTACCAACAGTGTACTAGGGTTCCCTTTTTTCTACAACTTCGCCAGCACTTGTTGCTTGTTGATTTAGTTATGATGGCCATTCTGACTGGTGTGAAGTGGTATCTCATTGTGGTTTTAGTTTGCATCTCTCTGATGGCTAGTGATGCTGAGCATCCTTTCACATGTCTCTGGGCCCTCTGTATGTCCTTGGAGAAGTATCTGTTCAGGTTCTTTGCCCATTTTTTACCAATCTGTATTTCTTTTTTTTTAGTTTTTTTAATTAATTTATTTATTTTAATTGTTTTTGTACAGTTTCTGTCTTTTGCCCCAATCTGTATTTCTTAATCCCTTCACCTTTGTTGCCCAAACCCCCAACTCCCCTCCATCTGACAATTATCAAAATATTCTCTGTATCTTCAGGCTTGGTAGTGTGGTCTAATTTAGTAGGTGTCCTGTGTTGTCCAGTGGTATAGCCTCCCCTATCACCCAAGCTGTGTCAGTTGTGTAAACCCTCCTGTTTTTTTTTAGATTTTTTAAAAATTGTTGTTCTTGTACATTTTTCTGTACACCCTCCTGTTGTAGTTGAGCCTTGATTGTTTTGGCACTTCCAAGGTCAGCCACTGCCTGTATTCAGTTCAGGGTCACACAGCAAAAGCTACAAAGCAGTCTGCAGATGTCTGCTATTTGTGCTGGGCATGGAGGTACCCAGGCAAGGCAAGCTGTGAACCAAGGCTGGCTGCTGCTAGTGCTGGGCCTGGGACACCTTAGTGAGACCTACGGGCTTGCTGAAGCCAGAAGTTGCTTGTTTGAGATAATTTAGGAAAAGCTGAAGCATGTACCAAGACAAGCCATATATATATGGAAAAGCTACTGGAAACAACTTGGGTGAGCTTGAAAGATGGGTGGAGCAGGGCCTCAGGGAACCACAAGGATGGGGCAAACAGTATGAGCCAGGTTGATGGAGATTCAGATATGGGCCCTTAAAGGCAAACATTTCTAAGAACTGGATATTCTAAAATTCTCAGAAATATAGAAACTAATTCAAATGCTTTTCAAGGTCAGTAGCTTAAGTTTGTTGCTTTAAATAAAACAGACATGTCTTCATTTTGCCTGAGATTTACAAAAATAAGTCCACCTTAATAATTGACTTTCATGTCTATGAAAAATGTTTTTAGAGGGTAAATGTCAAAGCTAAAGAATGCTAATCTATTACATCTTGGTTTTCATTAGACATTGTGGTGTTAAGCCTTAAAATATTGGATTATATGGAGGAAAATTTCTAGTGTATATTGTATGAGTAAACAATGGTTGTAAATTAAACAAATGGGATTATGGTAAACCTGAGACAACCACTTGGTTCTTCCCTGTTCCCTGGCTTCCTATTTCTTGGTTTTGCTTTTCTTTATGTTTCACAGTGCATTTAAGTTGGATTTAGGTGAAGGAATTTATGAGTTGATATCATTGAATGGAGACATTTTACAACATTGCCAAGGTTTGACAGAGTCACTTCAAGACAATGCCAAGTTGGTAACCATTTTCTTTCACAGAGAGCTCCCAGGAAACAGACTTTAAAGGTCATTGATTGCCACCTGGAGATTATGTTGATTGGGAAGAACATAAATAAAAGACACTGTCCAACTTCATTGGAAGGGACCTTATCAGGCACCTAACCACAAGTGGACAACAACCTCTATTTGTGGACATCAAAATCTTGAGGATGAGAAGCCACCAACACCAGAAACAGAAAACTATCTTAAGACATCAACAAAGTCCATCTATCTATTCATTGTCTTTGCTGGTTTGCCAATGATACTAATGATAATAATAGTTATATGTGTCCTTTGGGTTTTTCTATGTAGTCCAACAGTTTATGATTTCTAAATATTTATAAGATAACTGTTAATACTCCTTTCATAGCTAAATATAATACTAGATGCCAAATACATAAAAATGAGAGAGAAGGCAAAAGTTGGATCATGACAGTTCACAGGACAGAAATGATTGAGTGATTTTTCATAATGAAGGCTGCGAGACCTCATTGCCTCCTATGCACCTTTTAGGGAAAAATGTGGCTTCAACTCAGATCCCATGGTTACAGTGTTGCCCCATCCCCCATGGTCGAGAAGACACAGTGATAGAGAGAATGAGCCTTCCTAGCATCGTGGGACAACACAATCGGACCAAAAGGTTAGTCATCAATGTATCATTCAGATTGATTTATGACCAAAAGGGGGAACTGTGGATAAAAAAGGGGTTCTATGGAAAGTTCCTCACAATGTGATCTGATCATAAATTCATAACTGGGCAGGTTTTGGTGAGTAATCATATCCCAGGCCTATAACTGCTTTACTAAAAGGCTTGTTTTTGCTTCAAGCCAGCCCTATCTATTATTTCTGTGCATGAAATCAGCACCCTCAAGAGAGCACATAATCTTATTAGTTATCCTGTAATCCAATCCCTGCCTTGCCTTCTGCCATCTCCATGTAACCTTTATGTTCCCTTCTTAACTTCAAATGCATTAAAAAGCTATAAAACTGTTATTCTTGGGAATATTTGAGATCTTACTCCTCAGCATATGTCATCAGTTTGACACAAATAAACTCTTAACATTTTTTTAAGAATAAAATACTTAGGAATAAATTTAACCAAGGAGTTGAAAGACTTGTAAGTCATGTACACTCAAAACTAGAAAATATTGCTGAAAGTAACTTAAAATGACAAATAAATGGAAAGACATCCAGTGTACATGGATTGGAACACATGTTGTAAAGATGGCAATACTACTTAAAGTGACCTGTAAATCCAATGTAATTCTTACCAAAACCTAATAGAATTTTTTAAGAAATAGAAATATTTATCCTAAAATTTACACAGGATCTCAAGGACCCCAAATAGCCAAAAACAGTCTCAAAAAAGATGAACAAAGTTGAAGGTCTTAGATTTCTTGGTTTCAAAACATATAACAAAACTATAGTAATCAAATAGGGTGACTGGCATAAAGGTAGGCAATGGAATAGACAGCCCAGATATAAACTCTTACATAGATGGTATCATGGAGAAAATTGTATCCCCAACATTCGTATGTTGATGTCTTAACCTCCAATGTGACTATATTTGGAGATAGGGCCTTTAGGGAGGTCATAAGACTTAAACAAGGTCATAAAAATAAGATTGTAAGCCAATAGGATTGATGTGTCCTTATAGGAAGACAAAGAGAAACCAGAGAGCTCTTTCTCGACCTGTGCATGGAAGGAGGGCCACAGTGGGGACACAGAGAGAAGGTGGCCATGTGCAAGTCGGGAAGACAGCTCTCACCAGAAACTGAATTTGCTGGTACCTTGACCCTGGATTTATTGCTTTCAGAACTGCGGGAAAATAAATGTCTCTTGTTTAAACCACCCAGTCTGTAGTATTTTGTTATGGTAGCTTGTGTAGACTAAGACATATGGTCAAACAATTTTCAACAAGGGTGACAAGATTATTCAATGGAGGAAAAGACAGACAGTCTTTTCAACAAATGGTGCTGGGAAAACTGGATATCCATGTGCAAAAAATGAAAAAAAAAGTTATAGATCCTTACTTTACACCACACAAAAATTCACTCAAAATGGATCAAAGACTTAAAGTAAGAGTTACAATATAAAACTCTGAGAAGAAAACATAGAGGAAAATCTTCATGGCATTGAATTTGGGAATGATATTTTTGGATATAACGTCAAGAGCAAAGACAACAATAACCACAAAATAAACAATATGTAAATTGGACCACATCAAAATAAAAAACTTCTATGTATCGACCCTTGGCTGGTGTGACTCAGTGGATTCAGTGCCGGCCTGCAAACCAGAGGGTCACTGGTTCGACTCCCAGTCTAGGGCACGTGCCTGGGTTGCAGGCCAAGCTCCCAGTAAGGGGAGCATGAGAGGCAACCACACACTGATGTTTCTCTCCCTCTCTTTCTCCCTTCCTTCCCCCTCTCTAAAAATAAATAAATCTTAAAAAAAAAAAAAAAACCTGCATCAAAGGATACAGTCAATAGAGTGAAAAGACAACCAATAGTTCAGGAAAAATATTTTCAAATCAAATATATGTTAAGGGTTAATATTCAGAATATAAGTGGGGGGGTGGAATTATCTTCTGGAGGGCAGGTCCCTTGTAGTACAGGCTTTCTCTGATAGGTAAGTGCTCTAAGATCAGTGTACCAGCTGGTGTTGTTGTAAGACATTGTGTTCAGCTTCAGTGAAATTGTTTTAAAGACTCTTTCAATGTGTTTACCCATTTCATGATGGGCGATTTGCACACTCGTAGTGTGCCTGCACACACTTAGCTGAGTGTCGAACAGTCTTTGACCAAAAATGGCATGACCCCAGTGCCCTACCCTCCCTATTCATCCAATTTTTTGTTTGTTTCCCCCAGATGAAAAAAGTCCTCAAAGAGAAACATTTTGTTGATGTGGAATAAGTGAAACAAAAAACAGCAGAAGCACTAAAAGGCATCAAAATCGATGAGTTCAAAAACTGTTTAGAGCAGTGGAAAAAAAATCTCGATAGATGTATTGCATTAAATGGAAAGTTCTTGGAAGGTGACTGAACTTTAAATTTGTAAGAATAAATACACAATTTTTTTTATAAATAAATTCCATTTTGGGGGTCCCTTTTGTATATAAAGAGCTCCTACAACTCAACAACAACAACAACAACAACAACAACAAAACCTGATTTTAAATAAGCAAAGGTTTGGAATAGACATTTCACCAAGGAGGATATACAAATGACCAATAGACACAAAAAAGATGCTCAACATCACTAAGCATTCAGGAAACACAAATAAAAAACACAATGGGATACCACCTCACACCCATTAGGATGGCCACTGTAAAATAACAAAATAATGAATGCAGGGGAGGATGTGGAGAAATTGGAAATTTTCAAAATGTAAAATAGTACTGCTGTAGTGAGAAACAGTATGGTAGTTCCTCAAAAACTTAAAATATATTATCATATGATCCAGCAAATCCACTTTTGGGTATATACCCAAAAGAACTGAAAGCAGGGTGTCCAAGAGATATTTGTATAACCATGTTCATAGCCAAAGGGGGAAGCAACCCAAATGTCCATCAACAGATAAATGGATAAATGAAATATAATATATACATATAAGCCCTGGCTAGGTAGCTCAGTTGGTTAGAACATCATCCCAATACACCAAGGTTGTGGGTTCAATGCCCTGTCACAGCACATACAAAAATCAACCACTGAATGTATAAATAAGTGGGACAACAAATCAATATTTCTCTTTCTCTCTCTCTCTCTCTCCCTGCTCCCTTCCACTCTCTCTCTAAAATCAATACATTTAAAGACATGTTGTATATTGCTTGTTGGCCTTTTGGCTAAGATCAAGCATAAAACAAATGTTGTATATACATATAATGGAATATTATTCAGTCTTAAAAAGGAAAGAAACTCTGAGCCATAATATAGCCTAGATGAACCTTACAGGGGTGTCCAACCTTTTGGTGTCTCTGGGATACAGTAGAATAAGAGTTGTCTTGGGCTACACATTAAATATACAAATATTAATGAAAACTGATGAGCAAAAATAGGTTTTAAGTAAATTTACAATTTTGTGCTGGGTCGCACTCATAGCCATCCTGGGTTGCATGCAGCGTATGGGCTGTGGGTTGGACACCCCTGAGGGTGCTAAATAAGAGAAGCCAGTAAAAAAAGACAAATGCTATTTGATTACACTTATATACTAGAGTAGTCAATTCATCAAAAGAGAAAGTAGAACGGTGGTTGACAAGGGCTGGGGAGAGAAGAGAATGGGAAGTTGTTGTTTAATAGGTATAGAGTTTCAGTTTCACTTTTTCCAGATGAAAAGAGAAGATGGGAGGGGGGGTCGAAGGGATGGGCGAAAAAGGTGAGAGGATTAAGAAGTACACACTGGCCCTGGCTTGTGTAGCTCAGTGGATTGAGTGCAGGCCTGCGAACCAAAGGATCATGGTTCGATTCCCAGTCAGGGCACGTCCGTACCTGGGTTGCAGGCCAGTTCCCAGCAGGGGACGCATGAGAGGCAACCATACATTGATATTTGTTTCCCTCTCTCCTTCCCTTCCCCTCTAGAGATAAATAAATAAAATCTTAAAAAAAAAAAAAAGAAATACACACTGGTAGTTACAGAAGGGTCATCAGGATGTAAAGTACAGCATAGGGAACAGAGTAGCCAGAACTCATATATGCATGACTCATGGGTATGGGCAATGGTGTGAGGATTGCAAGAGGGAGTTGGAAGGCTGGTTAGAGGTGTACAAAGGAGGAAAAATTGGGACAACTGTAATAGCATAAACAATAAAATATAATTAAAAATAGATTAAAAAAGAAAAGAGTTCTGACAAGCTATTGCACAACAACATATATGTACTTCAAACACTACTAACTCTACACTTAAACAAGGTTATGATGATAAGTTTTGTTATGTTATGAATATTTTTCCATAATTAAAAAATTAAAAACATTTTAAAATATTAAAGTGAAATAATTTTTTCATACATAGAAAAGCCAAAGAACACATCATCAGTAGATTCACACTATAAGAAATCTTAAAGGAAGTCCTTCAAGCAAGAGGAAAATGATATTACACAGAAATCTGCATCAATATGAAGGGATGCACAACATAGAATGGTAAAAACATAGGTAGATATGATACTTTCCTTGCCATTTAGAGCTCTTTAAAAGATAAGTTAAGCAAAAATAACAATGTAGGTTGAGGTTTATAACATATGAAAGCAAAACATATGATAACAATAACACAAATAGAGGAAAATTGAAGATTTATATTGTAAGGTCCTTATACTATATAGAAAGTGGGCAATATCTGTAGGGAACCGGTCTGCTTGGCAATGGTGGATGTAGCTGCTCGGCCCTGCATTGGAAAGCCAACAGGAGTGAAGTAGTGGGCAGGAGCCAGACCCTCAGATCGGTTTTCCCATGGGAACCAGGCTCAGAAAATGCATCCAGACTGTTTTGGCTTGCTCTTGCTAAAACTACCTCACCCTGGTCTGAAATAGTATATTTCTGAAATGTTTATTGTCTAACTTCAAGGTAATTTCCAAAGCCTATGTAAATTTTCCCAAGGATAGAGTGTAATCAGCTCGCCACCTTTCCCTTCTGCATTTGTTATTTTTGTTCCCTTGATTGTACCTAAAATGTAGACAATAATATTCTATGTAATAGATAATAAATCCTTCTTTGATGTAAGACCCAAGAGAAACAATAAAAGCCTGTCTAAGCAAAGGTCTGGGTGCTCTCCCCTTGAGAGAAGCAGCTGCAGGACTCTCATCTTGAGAGAGCACCCGTACCATCCCTTTTCTCCCCAGGACTGTGTAGTCTGTGTGCATTTGTTCTTGTCTTCAGCCACAAACCACGCAGACTCTGCAGGCTGGAGTCTGCAACAAATGTCATCTGAAAATAGACTCTGATAAGTTAAAGATGTATACTATAAACTCTAAAATAACCCTTAAAATAACATAACCAAGAATGATATATAATAAGGTCACAAAGGAGATAAAATGAAACCATAAAAAATATTAAATTAATCCAAAAGAAAATAGAAAAAGATAGAAAAAATCCCCAAAGAACAGATGGGACAAATAGAAAACAAACAACAAGATGACCACTAAATGTAAATGATCTAAATATTCCAATTAAAAGTTTGTTAAATTGAATAAAAAATAGCAAGATCCAATCATATACTGCCTGTAATAAGCATAATATTTATTTACTTATTTATTCCTCATCTGAGGATATATTTTCATTGATTTGAGAGAGAGAGAGAGAAACACTGATGTGAGAGAGAAGCATTGATCGGTTGCCTCCCTCATGTGCCCAGACAGGAGATTGAACTGGCAACATTTTGGAGTATGGGACAACACTCCAACCGAGACACCCAGGGCTATAATAAGCATACGTTAAACATAAAGACATAAATTAGTTAAAAATAAAATATGGGAAAAGGTATATAATGTCAATATTAATCAAAAGAATTCTGGAGTTGCTGCATTGATATATAAAGAAAATTTCAGGGCAAAGAATAAACTCAGAGATACAGAATGTCATTTTGCAGTGAAAGGGTGTCAATTCATCAGAAGGATATAACAATTCTAAATATTTATGTACCCACTATGGAGTTTCAAAATACATAAAGCAAAAAATGGATAGAATTACAGAGAGAAATAGAAAAATCCACAATTATAGTCAGTGATTTCAATACCTCTCTTTCAGTAGTTAATAGAATAGACAGAAAATTTAAAAAGACATTACTTAAAATATCAAGGGGGATCACTTTGTAAAGTATATGACTGTCTAACCACTGTGCTGTGCACCTGAAACTAAAACAAAATAATGTTGAATGTAAACTGTAATTTGAAATCAATTAAAATATAAAATAAAATAAAAAGATATTAGATTTGAAGAATACTATTGACTAACTTGATCTAACTGATAGTTATAGAATACTGTACCCAGCACTAGCTGAATATTCTTTCCAAATACATATGGAAGATTTATCAAGATAGAACATATTCTGAACCATAAAACCATTTTCAATAAATTTAAAATGATTTAGAGCTACAATGTGTATTTTCTGATAATACTAAAATTAGAAACCAATAACAGATTTCTGCAAAATCCCCAAATATTGGAACAAAGTAGCACATTGATAAATAACTCATAGATCAAAAAGAAATCAAGAAGAAATTAGAAAGTATTTTTTGTAAAGATTTTATTTATTTATTTTTAGAAAGAGGGGGAGGGAGGGAGAAAGAGCAGGAGAGAAACATCAATGTGTGGTTGCCTCTCATGTGGCCCCCACTGGGTACCTGGCCTGCAACCTAGGCATGTGCCCTGACTGGGAATCAAACTGGCAACCCTTTGGTTTGCAGCCTGCACTCAATCCACTGAGCCACACCAGCCAGGGCAAAAGTATTTTTAATGAACCTAAAAATGAAAACAAAACATACAAAAATTTGTGTGATGCCATTAAAGCAGCACTTAGAAGAAATTTTATAGCACTAAGCACCTATATTAAAAATAAAAGATCTTGCCCTGGCCAGGTGGCTCCATGGGTTGGATTGTTGTCCCATACACCAAAGAACTGTGGGTTTGATCCCCGGTCAGGGCACATACCTAGGTTGTGGGTTCGATCCCCAACTGGAGCACATGCAGGAGGCAACTGATTGATGTTTCTCTCTTACATTGATGTTGCTTTCTCTCTCCCCCCACTTCCTCTCTCTGAAATCAATAAGTATATCCTTGGGTGAGGATTAAAAAAAGATATTCAATCAATGACTTTAGCTTTTAGCTTAATTAAGAAAGTATAAAGGGAAGAGCAAATTTAACTCAAAGTAAGTTGAAGAAAGGAAATAATAAAGATCAAAGCAGAAATCAATGGAAACATAAGATAGAAAAAGAATAGATAAAATTAATGAAATAAAAAACTGGTTTAATTAAAACCTTATAAATGTCTAGCTGGGCTGATCAGAATAAAGAAAGAAAACACAAATGAACATCAGAAGTGAGAGGAGTAACTTCATTATACATTCTACAGATATTAAAATGATAACAAGAGAATAACATGAACAGCTTTATGGCAATAAACTTGACAACTTAGATAAAATCGAGAAAAACTTTTGAAGATTTTATTTATTTATTTATTTATTTATTTATTTTAGAGAGAGCAGAAGGGAGGGAAAAAGAGAAGGAGAGAAATATTAACATATGAGAGATACATCTATCAGTTGCCTCTCCCATGTCCCCAGCTGGGGACCTGGCCCATAACTGACGCATGGGCATCGAGCCACCAACCTTTTAGTTCACAGGCCTGCTCTCAATCCGCTGAACCACACCAGCCCAGGCAAAATGGGCAAATTTTTTGAATGACACAAACTACTAAAGGTTACTAAGACGAAATAGATTACCTCAATAGTCCCACATTTGTTTTTTTAAAAATTGATTTTGTAGTTAAAAACTTCCCATAAAAATTTCCAGGTCCAGATGGCTTCAGTGCTGAATCCTACCAAACATTTGAGGGAGATAAATACCCATTATACATAAACTCTTAAGAAAAATTGAAAAGGAAGGAATACTTCTCTCTGTGTAAAGTAAGCATTACTGTGATATCAAAACCTAATTAAGACATTACAAGAAAATAAAACTAAAGAAAAATATCCCCCAGGAACACGATGCAAAAATTTTAAACAAAATTTAACAAATCTAATCCAAAAATATATTTTAAAAAAGAATTATACATCACAAACAAGTAGAGTTTATTCCAGAAATATCATAACTGTTTTAACATTTGAAAATCTATAAAAGTAATTTACCATATTAATAATCTTAAAAAAAGCAAAGAGCTATACAATTGATGCAGACATGACTAGCAGTGTCCATGTCATTATGGCTGAAATAAAACATACACATGGACTACCAAGTCTGGTGGAGGAAAAAGGACAACAGCATGGCTTTTCTCTCAAGGGGAGCAAAAGCTGCAGCCTCCACCATGACAGGCCTTTATTTTATTTCTGCTCACATTACAAGATGGTCCTCATTCACTATGCCCTGGTTACAACAAAGGAGCCAATGCCCCTCATCACATCACAGAAGAAAGATATTAGCAAATGAAAAGGCAAAAGTGGTTGAGCTGGTTACACTGGTCCCTGCAAGGTTTAGCATGGATTTTAGGAAGTTACAGTAAAGGTGCAAGGTTCAAAGCAGCCTAGGTATATTGCAAATCTGATTACTCACCAGAGAACCTATCTGTGGGCATGGGTCCTGTGCATCTCTAAGTGGGAGCTGGGCCCATGCCATGCAGAAGGGTCTGCCACTTATAATCATCTCATTACATGTAGAAAAACATTGACAATATACAATATTTATTCCTGCTTTTTAAAATTCTTCTACAAAGGAACTTCCTCAACCTGATATAGGACATATATGAAAAATCTACAGCCAATGCCATACTTAATGGAGAAAGACTGAGTGTTTTCCATCCAAAATCAGGAATAAGACAATAATGTTCCTTCTCACTACTTCTACTCAACATTACACTAGAGGTGCTAGCCATTGCAATGAGGCAAGAACAGGAAGAAGTAAAACTGTCTTTGTTTGCCAACATCATGACTGACTATGTAGAAAATCTGAAGGAATGTGCTAAACATTACTTGACATAATACATGAATCTAGCACTGTTGCAGAATAAAAGATCAATATACAGAAAAATGTATTTCTATATACTATCAACAAATAATTTGAACTAAAATTTAACAAATAATACCATTTACAATAACATAAAAAATAAAATACTTAGAGATGAATCTGAAAAAGATGTGAAGGACTTGTAAAGTATTGCTGAGAGAAAATAAAGAAGACTTAAATGAGTGGAGAGAAATTCTATTGTCATGAGTTAAAAGACTAAATATTGGTAAGAGGTCAATTCTCCCCAAATTAACCTATAGAGTCACTGTAATCCTAATCAAGACTTCAGAAGATTTTTTTTCTTTTAAGGATTTTATTTATTTATTTTTAGAGGGGAAGGGGGGAGAAAGAGAAGGAGAGAAGCATTGATGTGGGAGAGATACATCAATTGGTTGCCTCTTGCAGACCTCCAACAGGGGATTTGGCCCACAACCCATGCATGTTCCCTGACTGGGAATTGAACCTGCAACATTTTGGTTCATAGGCCAGCACTCAATCCACTGAGCCACACCAGCCAGGGCTCAGCAGATTTGTTAAAATAGAAACTTTAAGCTAATTCTAAAGTTCATATGGAAATGCAGAGAACCTAGGATAGCCGAAACAATTTTGAAAAAGAAAGAAAATGGAGGGATATGATTTAAAGGCTTCTTATAAAGTTACCATAGTCAAGACAGGGTCACATCGACATAAAGATAGACAAATAGATCAATGGAGCAAAACGAAGTCCAGAGAATGGGAAACTGAGACTCAGAACTGACTGTGGACTACAGCAGTTGCTGCAGTGGGAGAAACTCCCAGTCTCATGTGAGAGTTCGTTGGAAAGTGGGGTAGAGCCAAGCAGGCAAGCTGCATTGTTCCCTCTCTGGGCCCTTTCTCACAGGCAGCACCACAGCGCAGCAAAGAGGGTTTCCTTGCCCTGGTGAAAACCTAAGGCCCTGCCCTCTTATAACTTAACAGGTGCACAGAGACAAGGAAATATGGCCCAAATGAAAGCATAGAGTAAAGCTTCAGAAAGAGAGCTAAGTGAGGAGGAGATAGCCAACCTATCTGATGGAGAATTTAAAGCCCTGGTAATCAAAATGCTCACAGAACTGATTGAGCTTAGTTAAAAAATGAAAAACACAAATGAAAGATACCCAAAATGAAATAAAGCAAAATATTCAGGGAACCAACAGTGACAGGAAGGAAACCAGGACTCAAAGCAACAATGTGAAACAAAAGGAAGAAATAAACATTCAACCAGAACAGAATGAAGAAACAAGAATTCAAAAAAAATGAAGAGAGGCTGAGGAATATCTGGGACAACCTGAAAATTTCCAATATCCGAATTATAGGGGTGCCAGAAAGAGAAGAACAAGAGCAAGAAATTGAAAACTGATTTGAACAAATAATGAAGGAAAACTTCTCCAATCTGGTGAAGGAAATAGACTTTCAGGAATTCTAGGAAGCTGACAGAGTCCCAAAGAAGTTGAACCAAAAAGGAAAACACCAAGGCACATCATCATTAAGTTATCTAAGATTAAAGATAAAGAGAGAATCCTAAAAACAGCAAAAGGAAAGGAAAGAGTTAACTACAAAGGAGTTTCCATTAGATTATCAGCTGATTTCTCAAAAGAAACCTTGCAGGAAAGAAGGGACTGGAAAGAAGTATTTGAAGTCATGAAAGGCAAGGACCTACATCCAAGATTGCTCTACCCAGCAAAGCTTTCATTTAGAATGGAAGGGAAGATAAAGCTCTTCTCAGATAAGGTCAAGTTAAAGGAGTTCATCACCAAGCCCTTATTATATGAATGTTAAAGGGACTTATCTAAGAAAAAGAAGATAAAAAATATAAGTAGTAAAATGATATTCACTTCCCTGATAGTTATGAGGTTGAGAATCTTTTCATGTGTACCAGCTACTTGTGTATCTTCTTTATGAATTGCCCATTTACCTCCATTGCTTCATTTTCTGCTGGTTCTCTTTGTCTTGTAAAATTTTTAAAGATTTTTCTTAATGACTGTGATTATATGATACTTGTCTTAACTTTATGGTCACATTGAGTCACAAAACTCTCAATTGTGCTAGACATTCCCCTGGACTGTATTATATAAATTCTTTATACAACACATAAAAAAAAATGAAGTCCAGAAATAGGTATGTGTGTGTATATAAAGTCTATTCAGTAGAGAAAAGGTAAACTTTTCAAGAATTAATGTTGGAACAATTAGATATCCAGGAGCAGAAAAGTAAACTTTGAGCTACATCTCTCATTACATATGAAAAATACAAAAGGGATTATATATCTAAGTTTAAGACTTAAAACTATGACTTCTAGAGGAAAACATAGGAGAAAATCTTCATGACCTTGGGTTTCTTAATATATGACCAAAAGTGTGACCCATAAAAGAATAAATTGCTAAATTGGACTTCATTGAAATAGAAACTTGGTGCTCTTCAAAAGATGCTGTTCAGTGAATGAAAAGACAAGGCACAAAATAGAAAAATATTTACAAATCATATAGCTGATAAAGGACTTGTATTCACAAGATATAAAGAACACCCCAAACTCAACAATAAAAAAAAAAACTAATTTTTAAAAATGGGCTAAAGAAAAAATAAAAAATGGGCAAAAAAGATACTACCGAAAAAGATATAAGGATGTGCTAAATAAGCACATGGAAAGTGCTCAACATCATTTATCATTAGAGAAATGTAAGTTAAAGCTGCAGTGAAAACTGCTATATAACTATTAGAGTGGCTAAAATAAAAAACTTAGTGTGCATACTAAGTGCTGACATGGCTGTGGAGACACTGGAATTTTCATACACTGCCATTGGAAATATAAAACAGTATAGCTGCTCTAAAAAAATTTTCCAGTTTCTTAAAAAAGTTAAAGTGGTATTTACCCGAGATAAATGAAATCATAAATCCATACAAAGTCTTGTGCACAAATGTTTGTAGCATTCTTATTCATAGTTGCCCCAAACTGCAAATCAATAGATGTCCTTCTATGGGCAAATAGATTAAAAATGGTGGTACATTTATGCCATGGCATCCTACTCAGCAATAAAGAATAAACTACTAATACACTTAACGGCACAGAAGAACCTCAAAGGCATTAGGCTAAGTGAAAGAAGCCAGCCAAAAAAAGAGTAATACTGTATTAACCCACTTATGTAAAATTCTAGAAAATGTAAACTGATATATGGTAAGAGCAAATGAGTACCTTGTGATGAGAGTGGCAGGCTATAGACAGTGGAGGAAGCAGGGATTATGGAGAAACTTTTGGAGGTGATGCATATGTTCATGAACCCAATTGTGGTGATGGTTTCACTGGGGTATACTTATGTCAAATTATATACTTTAAACATTATATACTATATGTCAATTATGCCTCAAGGAAGCTATTAAATAAACAAACAATTAACAAAATGTCTAATATTTGAAGTAGAAGTTTGCTCAATTTTTTTTAAAGATTTTATTTATTTATTTTTTAGAGAGAGGGGAAGGGAGGGAGAAAGAGGGGGAAACATCAATGTGTGGTTGCCTCTCAAGTATCCCTACTGGGGACCCAGCCGGCAACCCAGGCATGTGCCCTCACTGGGAATCAAACCTGCGACCTTTTGGTTCACAGGCTGGTGCTCAATCCACTGAGCCACTCCAGCCAGGGCTCTATTTTTATTCTTTTACTTATATGGAATGTAGCATAGAGGACATAGGGAGAAAAACCCATAGCACTAAACCTCCCCAAGGAACCAATAGTACCCTTTGTGTTTCAACAATCTGAGAAATAAATACAGATTTGCCTATCTCAGGGTTAAATTAGAGCTGTGGGTTGAAGATGAATAAAGACACACCAAGATGAATGAATTGCTAGACTGTGATTCAGCTTCATTTCATTCCCTGGCCTTCTTTATTTTGTCTGATAAGGTGATACTGACCAGAAAAAGGAGCAACTCAAGGAGGGCTTTGTAAATAACAATGAACTTCAACTAAACATCCTCAATGAGCAGGATGTTCCAGTTGTGACCCTAATCACATTTCTCTTCACGTTCCCTGGAAAGGGTGGCAGTAGGGTCTCTAGATGCTGAACAGGCCAGCGAGAGTGAAGAGATGGAAACAGAACTACGATGAGAATCTGGGAGACCTGCCTCTAAGGAGAGAAAAGGGCCAACATTATTCATTATACTGGCGGGATAGGCTCAATATCTTTGATTTCCGCCATGGAAAATCTCTGTTGCCTACAGACATACGTACGTTGTAGGAAATGATATTGCCCTGGCTTTTACTTTTGTAGATTATCTGGCCATAAGTTATGATAAAGAATGTCCAGAAACAATGCATGGATATACGGGACACCAAGCCAAACCAGCGCATGACTCTGACTTCTCCAGTGCCACTGCTACTGTTGGTGAAGAGTTGTACCACAATGTTTACAGCTTCATAGAAAAGGATCCAGATAATATAGAGCACCAAGCCCCTGTGCTTCTGGGCATATACTGAGTAGAGGAGCAAGCAGCTGATGATGAAGGTGATGTAAGACAGGAAAAGGACAATGCTCCAACTCCAACACATGATGAACTGACTTATCAGGGTATTCACTCTCTTGGCCCTTCGGCTAATCTCAGTGCAATCGCTGCTCCTCATGTGCTTCTGTTCAAAGACGAGGTACATGTATGTGGCTATGATGGTAAAGACCCCTGAAAACACGGTGCCGGTTTTGGCGGTCATCCCACACCAGCGTTTCTTCTTCATGCTGAGACCTCCTGTGAAGACAAACAATATAAAGGAGATCTCTGGTTCCTGCTACTGTGGTAAATTACCAGGATTTCTGCCTCCTTTGTCAAAGGAGAAACAACAGGAAAAAATATGGAAACTCGAACTAACTTTGGGAAGACAAAGACTGTTTAAAATTGATTGGGAGTGTGAGTGGGGAGGAGGGAGGATGCAGTCTAATGGCCTGGAGCAGAAAAATTAAAGAAGTGCTTCTCAACCTTGGCTTCACATTAGAATCACCAAAAGTACCCAGGACCAAGCCCTACCCCAGACCAATTAGAACATTCTCTGGTGGAACCAAAAACATCAGCATTTTTCAAAAATTTCTAGTGACTTTTCATATGTAGCCAGGACTGGAAAACACAGAGCCAAAAAAAGGTAGTTTAAATTATATTCCTCTCTCTCCTAACATTGCCTTGGGCAACTATTACTGCCCACTGATGGGGAAAATTGGCTGCACTTGTCCAGACCTTGAGTGCAAGTGGTTTTAGGATTAAAATCAGCACAGGGCTCACAACTTAAGGAATACAATGAAAAGTGTAATTTAAGGGAAATTTAGAGCCTTAGGGCAGAATAGTCTTATAATAGAAAAGAAAAAGCAATAAGGAGCTAAGTGTCCAACTCAAGAAGTTAGGGGAAAAAAATGGATAATAAGAATAACAAAATATAGGAGAAAGAAAAAAAAAACAGAACAGAAATCAGTGAAAAGCAAATAAAGAAAAAGTAGAGGGACTTCTGATTAGTTAGGTTATTAAAGCCAACTTACTGCTAAAAACAACAAAAAATGTTGTATAAAATAGATTTAACATATTCTTAGAAATACAGAAGTGCTGACAGGGCAGAGGGTAAGTGGTTAGAAGCCAAAGTCTATAGGAGGTTAAGAACTGGGGCAGGTAAGCAAGTAAGGAAGTCAACTTTGTTCTGAGAATATTTTCCAATCTGGCCAAACTTGAATTTCAATTGTGAGAGTTCTTTAGAGTAAGAAGAAATGAAATCAAAGCTCAGGGGCCACCAAGAAGGGTAGTGTATTCGAAAGCCTTCCCTTTTTCGTCATGGCCTCCCAAAGGGCTATGGGCTATGACTCATGGTGCATCAGAAGTAAACCTGCCCCACAGCTCTCTCCCAAGAGACTCCAGGAAAGTTAACTTAGTAGTACACTGAATGCATGGGGTGGGTGGGGGACTCTCCTGAAGACATTGTAACCATAGCTAATCTTTTTGTAGATTTGTTGCTCAAATTACATGAAATCCTGAACTGGAAGTACCTCTAAGTGCCTGGCAGAAACAAACTCCAGTCCTTTCTGGAAGAATGCACCTTTATGTTGGCTCTCAAAGAATCTCCATCAGTAATTGTTGAGAGACAGTAACTAGAACACAGTAAAAAATACCAAGCACACAAGGAACAGGTACTGTGAGAACCAGCAGAAATAGAAACAGAACAGCAAGAATACCAGATTATGAGACAAATATGATTATCACATGTTTTTGCATTATTTAAAATTTGTACTTTTTTTTAATTGTGGGAAAATACACATAACATAAAATTTACCATCTTAACCATTTTTAAGTGTACAGCTTAATAATGTTGCTTATATTCATATTGTTGTACAGCCAAACTCCAGAACTTTTTCTTCTTGAAAACCTGAAATTCTATATCCATTAAACAATGATTCTGTATTTCCCCTTCCCACAGCCTCTGGCAATCACCATTCTGTTTTCTGATTCTATGAATTTTACTACTCTGGATATGATAAATGATATGCTATGTCCAGAGTATAATACAGTATTTGTATTTGCCTCTTTGTGACTGCTTATATCACTTAACAAAATGTCCTCAGGTTCTTTATATTGTAACATGTCAGAATTTCCTTTCATACTACAGTGAAACAAATAAAAGATGATATTGCAAATATATGTAGGAACAGGAAACTATAGAAAATAACCTAGCACATTTGAAAGAGAACCAAATAGATTTTCTAGAGCTAGAAAACTCAATATCTAAAATTAAAAATTCAGTAGACATAGAGTGTGGGGTAAAGGTAGGTTTGCAGTTGTTCATATGGAAAATAATACAATAATTAATAAATAATAATACAAGAATAAAGTGTGATTCAATTGTAAACCTACTTTTGCCACACCATGTATTTGGTAGATTGGATACAGATAAAGTGATAATTACTCAGCCAAGGGATAATTAAGAAGAAATCATCAGAACGTAGCACAGAGAAGCAAAAAGATGGAAAATATCAATGAGATGTTAAGAGACATAAAGGATATAGTGTGTTCCAATGAAAGAGAGAGAGTGAGAGAGAGAGAGACGGCCAGAAGGAAAGAGAATAGGGCAGTGTATTTGAAGAGAAAAAAGCTAAGGATTTGCACAACTGAAGAAAAACACCAACCCACAGATTCAAGAGCCCTAACTGATTGCTAGGATAAAGAAAAGGAAATTTACACCTAGACACATGGTCCTCATTCTGTTGAAACAGGTAGCAGACTTCCTCTTTCTATTCCTAAAATTCTCATAAAATTTTTGGCTTTCCATCGATCTATCTATGGTAGACTGTTAATTGTCTCCCAACATCCATTTCTATATTCTTACTTTTTGTTGTAGCTAGACACATAACCAATGGACTAACGACTACATTTCCCAGATCTCCCTTGCAGCTTTATGTGGTCAGGTGACCAATGAGATGTGAGTGAAAGTGATAAGGGCCACTTTACAATCCTATTCAAAAAAGGATTAGGAGTGCTCTCACCTTCTTCTTTTCCCCCTTCCTGATTCTTGGTCAGGATCAGAACTGACCTCTGACCCAGACTTGGAAGCCCTTGTTGAATACAGTAAATGCCCTATTAGCCATGGATCACATTACCTGATAGAGAAATAAACTCCTGTTATAAATAAGCCACTTCATTTGGAGTTCCTCAGTTACAATAATGTACACCGTACCATAATATATCAGAACTTCACTTCATTGAAGCTAAACCCAATGAGGACTAGCGATCCCCTGGGATCTAGCACGTTCCTTGGCTTTACCCTTTTAAAGAAACCAGGACTTTCAGCCAAGATGGAGGTGTAGATGGATACACTGTACCTCCTCGCACAACCAAAATTAAGGACAACACAGATTTGGAAACAAGAAAACAACCAGGGCTGATGGAGAATTGAACTGTACAGAAGTCTGACAACCATTCATCCAGACCGGTAAGAGGGGTGGAATCACGGCAGGAAAAAGTGGAGGCTGGCGAACCTGGGTGCGCAGGCGGCAGCCGGCAGCCAGCAGATCTCAGGTGTGCAGGTGGCAGCTAGTGGACCCCGGGCACCTGGTGGCAATGGGCAGACCCAGTGGGGTCGCACAGGGCAGCTGGCTGACCAGGCGGTCCCACATTCATGCACAGATAATCCAGGTGAAAACAGGGAGCAAGACAGACCTCACAACCCAGGGCCCCATCACCAGGAAATAAAACCTAAAAACACCAATTAAAAACACTTGTGGGGGTTGAGGTGCTAGGAGAGACTCCCAGCCTCATGGGAGAGTTTGTTGGAGAGACCCACAGGGTCCTAGAACACGCACAAGCCCACCCACACAGAGATCAGCACCAGGGAGGCCCACTTTGCTTGGGGGAAGTGGCGGAGGGGACTGGAATCTGAGAGAGTGGAGTAAGCGCCATTTTTCCCTCTCAAACCCCACCCTCACATACATCATCACTACCCAGCAACTGGGCTGCCCCACCCTAGGGAACACCTAAGGCTCTGTCCCTCACTACGCAACAGCCGAGACCCAACCAAAAAAAAAAAAAAAAGAAAGGCTCAAACAGGAGAACAGATCAAAGCCCCAGAGCCAATTCATCTAAGCGACCAAGAATAGCCAGCTTATCAGATGCACAGTTCAAAGCACTGGTGGTCAGGATGCTCACAGAATTGGTTGATTTTGGTTGCAAATTAGATGAACAAATGAAGGCTACAATAAGTGAAATGAAGGAAAATGCACAGGGAACCAATAGTGATGGGAGGAAAACTGGGACTCAAATCAATGGAGTGGACCAGAAGGAAAAAAGAAACAACCAAACAGAAAAGAAGGAAGAAACAAGAACTCAAAAAAATGAGGAGAGGCTTAGGAACCTCCAGGACATCTTGAAACGTCCCAACATCCAAATTATAGGGGTACCAGAAGGGGAAGAGGAAGAGCAACAAGTGGAAAACTTATTTGAACAAATAATAAAGGAGAACTTCCCCAATCTGGCAAAGGAAATAGACTTCCAGGAAGTCCAGGAAGCTCAGAGAGTCCCAAAGAAGTTGGACCCAAGGAGGAACACACCAAGGAACATCATAATCATATTAGCCAAGATTCAAATGAAGGAGAGACTTCTAGAAGCAGCAAGGGATAAGGGGACAGTCACTTACAAAGGAGTTCCCATCAGAATGTCAGCTGATTTCTCAAAAGAGACCTTCCAGGCAAGAAGGGGCTGGAAAGAAGTATTCCAAGTCATGAAAGTCAAGGACCTACATCCAAGATTGCTCTATCCAGCAAAGCTGTCATTTAGAATGGAAGGGAAGATAAAGCTCTTCTCAGATAAGGTCAAATTAAAGGAGTTCATCATCACCAAGCGTTTATTATATGAAATGATAAAGGGACTTACCTAAGAAAAAGAAGATAAAAAATATGATGGTAAAAAGACAGCAAACTCACAGATATTAACAACCACACCTAAAACAAAAGCCAACTAAGCAAACCACTACAACAGGAGCAGAAAGACAGAAATGGAGATCACATGGAGGGTTAGCAACAGGGGAGTGGGAGGAGGAGAGAGGGTGAAAAGGTACAGAGAACAAGTAGCACAGACAGTGGGTAGAAAATAGACAGGGGGAGGGCAAGAATACTGTGGGAAAAAATAGAAGCTAAAGAACTTATGACACATGGACATGAACTAAAGGGGGGGAATGTGGGTGGGAGGGGGTGTGCAGGGTGGAGGGGAATGATGAGGGAGAAATGGGACAACTGTAATAGCATAATCAATAAAATATATTTTAAAAAAAAGAAACCAGCAGGTTCTCCCTGTCTATATGTTTATCCCACTGGTTCTACAATTCTCCTCACCATCTCCTTAAAAAGAGATATCTCCCTTTAATCTAAGGGTCACTGTTGTCTTCATAATCAAAGTGATAATAAATCATATATTGTTTGGTGATCTCTCTTATATTGTCTTAAATTGTTATTTAAATGTTTTATACTTATAATAATCATCCTAATGGTTACCAATGGGGACATTAGAGTTAGAGAAGTTAATTAATTTTGCCTGAGGTTGTAAATCTGGTCAGAGGCAAAATCAGGATTTTAACCCACATCTATCTGACTCAAAAACCAGTCTCAACACTCACCTACTCGTGCCTTGTCCGCTGCAGAAACCTGTGACCTCAGTGAGCCCAGATCCTCCACCCACCCCACAGTTTCTAACAAAGGGCCTTGATTAGAGAAGAGCCTTGATTAGAGCAGGCTCTTGATAAATAGTGGCAATTCTGCCCCTGCCATCTCTCATCTGTCACTTGTTCTCAGTAACTCTGAGGGTCAATATGTTCCGCTCTCCTTTCTCTCTCTCTTCCAGCTTTTTTCTTTTCTTCCCTTCCCTCCCTGTCTTCTTCCCTCCTACACAGTAAAACTGAGTATGTACTTTTGATGGTTCTAAAAGAAGGTGATGGTCTTTAACCTGGGAAAGTGGAAACGACTAGGAAATGCAGGGAGCAAAAAATTGCAAGATGGCCCTCAAAGGTGTTTTCTTTCAAAGGTGTTTTCTTCCTTTTAAAGGAAGTTGAATTGAAATGCTTTCAGGTAGGGTATTTTGTTTGTGACTTTTTAAATCTTAACATTGCCTTTTTTTCCTATACAATTCTCTCTCAAGTTATATGCTAAATCAATAGAAAATTATGCTTTAATTTTGCAAATTAAATATTTACTTCTAGGGACTATACCAAATGAAATGAGGTAATAATAACAACAATAATAACACTGCCTGCGAGTGGCACCAGGAGTCACACCGCAGCACCAGAGCATGTGCTTGCTCATAACTGGGGCTGGTTGCTCCCCATAGCAACTCTTTTCAGTGCAAGAGACACAGTGGGGTGGGGGAATAATAATAACAAACATTTACTAAAAACTTGCTTTGTGTCAGGTATTGTGCTGGAGTTTCACAATAATTTCTTGAGTGTAGCTGTACTTGTACTGTAGTATATATTTATTTTCTTGTTGATAGCAAGGGAGGGGGTGTATTTGTGTTACTTGTGCATTCCAGCTCCCAGATGTTGATTTTTATTTGTCAGGAAAGGAATCATTCACAGTTACTGACAACCATTCGACATTTAGCTCCAACCCAGGTGGTCATTCTGCTAATTTTCTGATTCTTCAATAGGATTTTGAAGGATTCCAAGTAGCCTTCAATTTTACTAGTAACTTTATTTATTTTAATGTTTGGCTTATTCTAAGTTAAAGGCACCTATAGATTTAATTTCTTGTATTTTTCCTTAAGTTGCCAATTCTTTGGTTGGTTGTTCATTTTTTTCTATTGCTGCTGTAATAAATTACCACAAATTTAGCAGTTTAAAATAATACAAACATCATATCAAAGTTCTGCGGGTCAGAAGTCTAGATTGCTTTAAGACTCAGCTAGTTTCTCTACTTCAGGTTTTACATGGTGGAAATCAAGGTGTCATTGGCTGGTTGGGTTCTCTTTGGGAGGTTCTGGGGAAGAATCTGCTTCCAAGTTCTTTCAGTTAGTTCCTTGCAGTTGTAGGACTGAGAGGTTCCCATTTCCTTGCCGAATGTCAGCTGAGGGCTGCCCTTTGCTCCTAGAGGCCTCCCTTTAGTCCTTATCCGTGGGCTCTCAAAGCCTGTGTACCAAATCTTTCTTATGCTTGGAATCCCTATGACTTCTGCCTCTAGCTAAAGAGAACTCTCTTCTTGTGATTAATTTGGTATGGATGGGTAATCAGGATACTCACTTTATTTTTAGATCTCCCACTTTAATTACATCTGCCAAGACCCTTTGCCATATTCACAGTGTGATATGAGGGAGCAAGGGTCAAAGGGCATGTTAAGGGCTGAATTGTGCCCCCTCCTCCCAATTTATACATTGAAGTTTTAACTCCTAGTACCTTGTGACTGGGAGGGTCATTAAAGAGGTAATTAAATTAAAACTAGGTCATTAGAGTAGGCCCTAGCCCAATATGACTGGTCTCCTTATAAGCAGAGAATATTAGGACACAGACACACACAGAGGGAAGACCATGTGAAGATTGGTAAAAGATGGTCATCTAAAACCAAAAAGAGAAATCTCAGGAGAAACCAACCCTGCCAAACCCTTGATCCAGAACTTCTAGTCTCCAGAATAGCAAGAAAATAAATTTCTATTGTTTAAGCCACCTGGCATGTTGTATTTTGTTATGGCAGTCCTAGCAAACCAATACAAGGGCCAAAATTCTGCTGACCACAGTCATAAATTGCCCTTGAATTCTTTGGATTTGGGTAAACTAACTATCTACAACTGACTGACTTTGATTGGGGTGTTTTCTTAACAAAACTTCTCTTGGCATTTTCTCTTGGCTTCCAACAGCTAAATCACCTTGTTTTCCTTCCAATCTTTGGCAATTCCCTCTCAAAATCCCTTGCTAGCTTTCTTCTGCTTATTCTTTTTGAAAAAAACTTTTTTTTATTTAGCCCTGGCTGGTGTGGAACACACCAAGGCACATCATAATCACATTAGCCAAGATTCAAATGAAGGAGAGACTTCTAGAAGCAGCAAGGATAAAGGCAGAGTCACCTACAAAGGAGTTCCCATAAGACTGTCAGCTGATTTCTCAAAAGAGACCTTACAGGCAAGAAGGGGCTGGAAAGAAGTATTCCAAGTCATGAAAGTCAAGGACCTACATCCAAGATTGCTCTACCCAGCGAAGCTGTCATTTAGAATGGAAGGGAAGATAAAGCTCTTCTCAGATAAGGTCAAGTTAAAGGAGTTCATCATCACCAAGCCCTTATTATATGAAGTGTTAAAGGGACTTACCTAAGAAAAACAAGATAAAAAAATATGACAGTAAAAAGACAGCAAACTCACAGATATTAACAACCACACCTAAAACAAAAGCAAACTAAGCCAACAGCTAGACCAGGAGCAGGAACACAGAAATGGAGATCACATGGAGGGTTAGCAACAGGGGAGTGGGAGGAGGAGAGAGGGAGAAAAGGGACAGAGAATAAGTAGCATTGATGGTGGTTAGAAAATAGACAGGGGGAGGGCAAGAATAGTGTGGGAAAAGTAGAAGCTAAAGAACTTATGAAACATGAACATGAACTAAAGGGGGGAATGTGGGTGGGAGGGGATGTGCAGGGTGGAGGGGAATGATGGGGGAGAAGAGGGACAACTGTAATAGCATAATCAATAAAATATAATTTAAAAAATTTATTGATGAGAGAAACATAGACTTTTTGTTCCACTTATTTATGAATTCATTGGTTGATTCTTGTATGTGCGTTGACAGGGGGTTGAACTGGCAACATTGGCATATGGGGATGATGCTCTAACCAACTGAGCCATCTACCCAGGGACTGCTTATTCTTAAATGTTAGTCTTCTTCCATATACAAACCAAGGCACTCTTCTCACTTTATACTCTCTTCCTAGGAAACTTCTCTTATTCTTATGGTTCAGTTGCCATCTACACTGATGACTCCCAAATCCAGACCAGTCTTCTATTTAGAGGTTCAAATCTACATATTCAACAATTCTGCCTTCATATGGGAGCTCTTTGGACTGCTCAAATGCAACATGTCTCAAATGGAGCTTACAATTTCTTCCATCCCCACTCCAATCTGCTTTATTCCATTGTTTCTTATTTCAGTAAATATCAGTATCATCCACCCATTTCCCCATGTACCTCCCTCTCTCTCATCCTATACCCCCCAAAACACTCAGTAGTTTCATCTACTCTCCTCCCACATATACCTTGAATCAGTCATTGCTTTTCCCATCTCCACTGCCACCACCATAACCAAATCACCATCATGTCTTGTCTGGGTTACTGCAACTAATACTTCTTGTAAAGCTGTAGTCTCCATGAATGATGATACAGCTATGATGGGAGTTTGGGAGAAAAGGTGGTAGGTATGCGTGTAGAGGATAAGAAGTCCTCATCCATCATGATGGGAAAGTCAATTGAAAATGTCTAAAATGATTCATCAAGAAGTATCAAAAAGTGTATAATTTAAAAATAAAGAGATAATAGGAAGGGAAATAGAAGAATTGAAAGTGGTTGCCTGTGGAAAATATGACTGCGGTAGGGAAAGGGAGCAAAGGGCTACTGTTTTTATTATAAGCCTTTAAGTATTATTACACATACAGAAAATTAAAAAAATAGATTTATGAAAATATATTATTTCATGAGTTCCTAATTAATCGAGATACTCAAATAAGTCCCACTGGCTGCCTTTATGCTGGCATAGCTTTCTCATTTTTAAATATACTTTATTGATTATGCTATTACAGTTGTCTCAATTTTTCCCCCTTTGCCCCTCTCCACCTGGTACCCCTCATTATTTCCAGCAATTCCCCTCCCCCTTTAATGTCCACAAGTCATGCATATAAGTTCTTTGGCTTCTTCATTTTCTATACTGTTCTTAACACCCCCCTATCTATTTAGTACTTACCAATTTGCACTTCTTAATCCCTGCACCTTTCTTCCAATTCTCCCGTTTTCCTCTCCCAGTTGATAGCCCTCCAAATGATCTCCATATCTATGATTCTGTTTCTGTTCTGCTTGTTTGCTTAGTTCACTGCTTAGATTCAATTGTTGATAGTTGTGAATTTATTGCCATTGCAATGTTCATAGTTTTGATCTTATTTTTCTTAAATAAGTCCCTTTAACATTTCATATAATAAAGGGTTGGGGATGATGAACTCCTTTAGATTTACCTTGTCTGGGGAGCATTTTACCTGCCTTTCAATTCTAAACAATAGCTTTGCTGGGTAGAGTAATTTAGGTTGTAGGTCCTTGCTTTTCAACACTGAATACTTCTTGACAGTCCTTTCTAGCCTGCAAAGTTTCTTTTGAGAGAACAACTGACAGTCTTATGGGAACTCCTTGTAGGTAACTATCTGCTTTTCTCTTGCTGCTTTTAAGATTCTCTATTTTTAACCTTTGGCATTTTAATTATGATGTGTCTTGGGGTGGGTGGGCCTCTTTGGGTTCATCTTGTTTGGGATACTCTGTGCTATCTGAACTTGTATATCTATTTCTGTCACCAAATTGGAGAAGTTTTCTTTCATTATTTTTTCAAATAAGTTTTCAAGTTCTTGCTCTTTCTCCTCTACTTTCAGGACCCTTATGATTCAAATGTTGGTACATTTGCCTATCCTTAGCCTATCCTAATTTTTGGATTCTTTTTTGTTCTTGATGTTCTGATTGAATGTTTTTTGCTTCCTTATGTTCCAAATCATTGATTTGATTCTTGGCTTCATCCTCTCCACTGTTGGTTCCCTGTAACTTTTTCCTTATTTCACTTAGTGTAAAATTCATTTCTGCCTGGGTCTTTTTATGCTGTTGAAGTACCTAAGGAGTTCCTTGAGCATCCTAATAACCAGTATTCTGAACTCTACATCTGTTAGATTGCTTATCTCCTTTTTGTTTAGTTCTTTTTCTGGAGTTTTGATCTATTCTTTCATTTGGGCCATGTTTTCCTTTTCTCCCCATTTTGGCAGCCTCCCTGTGTGTTTCTGTGTATTTGGTAGAGCTGCTTTAACTCCCTGGCTTAGTAGTGTGGCCTATGGTATAAAAGTACACCAGAAAGAAGGTTGGATGGGGTGGAGGCTTAGGTAATTGCCAGGGCAGGGCAACTGGTTTCACTGCTTTGTGGCTCTGTTTGGGGGAGGGCTCAGAGAGGGGATAATACTGCTGCTTGGCTTCTGGAGTTTTGTCCTGGAGGAAGCTGTTCCTCAGCACTTGCCTTGATGCCAGACACTTCAATTCCTCCCCATATGCCACTGGTGCCCTTCCAGCTGTTGCCCTGCTGCTGAAGCCCAGAGGGATTGACTCTATGTAAGTCCTAAGTCTATTGTGGGGAGCTTTAAGAGAGGATTCCTGAGAATCTCACAGTTTCTTCTGCAACCCCTATGCCCACTGGTTTTCACAGCCAGAAGCTATGGTGACTTATTGTCCTGGTGCTGGAACCCTGGGCTGTGTGGTGGGGGACTTGGATCCATCAGTCACAAGGTATCCTTGATTTTTATCCACCACGCATAGGTGTGGAACCACCCATTCCACTCTGCATCTCCATGCCTCTCCACACATCACCGTATCTCTGCTCCTCCTACCCATCTATATGAATGTAGTTTTGTTAATTCCTTGGTTGTCGGACTTCCATACTGCTCAATTTTCTGGTAATTCTGGGTGTTATTTGTTTTGTAGTCTAGTTGTAATTTTTGCTGTGGTTGTGCAAGAAGGTAAGCCATGTTTACCTACACCTCCATCTTAACCAGAAGTTCTGGTGTAGGTTTCTTTAATACAGTAACTCCTTAGCTTTAGAAATGGTTAAAGCTGGCATCAAGGAAAGACAGGTCGATAACTCTATCCTATTCTAAACCAAGAGCTAAGTGTTATCATAAAAAGTTGGTGATAGTGTTGTCTTCTTCATTTATTTTTCAAATTTTCTGAAAATGATACATTATTTCAAATATTACAACTGTTTTAAATTAAAGATATCTCTATGTAAATTTTAAAATAAATGACACTAGAAAAATAAAAAAAATTAATATAACAAAATACAGTATTGTAAAAGAAAAAGTTGATTCTATCCTACTTCACTTTAACATCACCCTTTTGAACTCAATAAGTGTATAATGTTCATTTAACAATATTCTTTGTTTTTAGGCCCTGAACTAAACTTTTATATTACTCAGGAAGGTCTCATTTGACAATCTGCAGATCAGTGTAGTCCTTTCTGAGTGAGCTATGCTTGGGGCAGGCATGGGCATGTGTATTTTTTTTTTTTTTAAGTACTGCACTCCCAGGTTCAATCCCCGTGTTGGGGGAGTGAGTTAGTCATGTTGTGAGCCATCAAGGGTATCCTGAAAGTGTGAGGGGAGAAAGAGATTACAGACAATTGTAAGGGGAGTGACAAGGTTGAGAACAGCAAATTTTCAAATCAAATGGCCAGAGTTCAAAACTTGGATTCTCCATTTTCTGTTTATTTATCCTCAGCAGGCCTCAGCTTTCACATCTTTAAATTGGGTGTATCATTACTCAGCAATAAAAAGGAATGAAATCTTGTTGTTTGCAATAACGTGAATGGGTCCAGAGGTATTATGATAAGTGAAATAAATCAGGCAGAGAGAAAGAAAATACTGTATGATTTCACTTGTATGTGGAATCTAAAAAAAAAAAAAAAACTAATGAATAAGCAGAACAAAATAGAAACAGGGCCATAGATATAAAGAACAAACTGATGGTTGCCAAAAGGGACAAGGGTGGGGGAATGGGTGAAATAAAACATTTTTTAAAAAAGAACAGATGAGACTAATAGAAAGCAAATAGGCAGCAAGATGGTAGTTTTTTTTTAAAGATTTTATTTATTTATCTTTAGAGGGGAAGGGAAGGAGAAAGAGAGGGAGAGAAACATCAATGTGTGGTTGCCTCTCGTGCGTCCCCTGCCGGGAACTGGTCTGTAACCCTGGCATGTGCCCTGACTGGGAATCGAACCACAATCCTTTGGTTCGCAGGCCTGCGCTCAATCCACTGAGCCACACCAGCAGGGCAAGATGGTAGATTTAAATTCAATGATATCAACAATTACATTAAGTGTAAATGTTCTGAACATGCTACTTAAAAAACAAAGATGCCAAATAGAATTTTAAAAATACCAAACCCACTTTAAATATAGAGATAGAAATAGATTAAAGTACAAAGATGGGATAAAATATTCTATGCAAAAATTAATACAAAGAAAGCTGGACTGGCTTTATTAAAATGAAAAATAAGTGTATTTAGGAGAGATATTACCAGAGATGAAGTTGTATATTTTGTAGTAATAAAGAGGTCAAATTATCAAAAGGAAATATCAATCTTAAATTTGATAACAGAATTTTAAAAAATAAAAAATAAATTGGGTGTTCCAGTTACTATGTTTTACTAATTTTATAATTTGCATATCAAATTACCACTCCAACACTTAGTTGCATAAGACAACCATATATTATGCACATGGATTTTATGGATGAGGACTTTATACACAACAGTGGGAGTTAACACTCTGTGATGAAGAATTTGGACAGGGCATGTCCAAGATGACTTGTCACCACTCATGAATTTTGGGGCCCTTTCCTGGAAGACTCACTTGTCTGGCACTTGCTGCTGGCCCAATTGGGGGCCTCAGTTCCTCTCCATATAGGACTGTCATGTGGTCTCTTCATGAGGGCTCATGGCTTTCCCAGAGCAAATGTCCCCAAGCGAGTGAGTCAGTGGAAGCTATATTGCCTTTCCTTAACTTCTCCTGAGAAGTCCCACCACATCGCTTCTATTGCAGTTCTTTTTCAAAAATTTATTTTTATTTTAAAAAATTATTTCATTTATTTATGTATTTATTTATTTTAAATTATTATTATTATTTTTATTTATTTAATTTTAGAGAGAGGGGAAGAGAGATACAAAGAGAGGGAAAGAAACATTGATACGTGAGAGAAACATCAATTGGCCGCCTCTTGCAGGCCTCCAAACAGGGACCTGGCCTGCAAGCCAGGCATGTCCCTGGAGGGAATTGAATCAGTGACCTTTTGGTTTGTGGGCTGGTGCTCAACCCACTGAGCCACACCAGCCAGGGCTGCAGTCACCAAGGCCAGCCCATACTCAAGGGGAGGGCAATTAGATTCTGTCTTTTGTTAAAGAATTTGCTGAGGTGCCTGAGATTCTGATTATTCCTGTGGTCATGACTCAAGTTCCCACTTTGCCAGGTTTGCTCAGAGAAGCAAAAATGATCTGTTAACCTACAAATAAAAGGTCATTCAAAGGTCTTTCAAAGAGGCAACAAGCATTTATTGAGATCAGTAAGAATAGCTACTGGGACACACTAATTCAGGCAGAAACCCAAAAAGTGTTCCAATTAGGAGACCCAGGCAATGGTATTTATGAGAAAGGGAAGGGGAACAATTACATCAGTAGAAGGAAGGCATTTCTGTGGTGCAAATAACAACATAGTGATGTTAATTCTAAATAAAGTTTTTAATTTTCAGTCCAGTAGTCATAATAACTGCTTTCATGTTATCTTTGTAAACAATTTTCTTTTTTTGCAAATCACAAGGTTGCTTAGGCCCAATGCAAAGGTTATTTTGCCCTGTTTTAATATTCCAAAGATTTGAGACATAAGAAGTACATGGTTCAGCTCCATTTTAAAGTGGCTCTGTTTATATTATTGTTTATAGATCGTAACAAGGACATACTCAACAATGAACTGACATTCCCCACCTCCCCTCCAATACTCTTCTAGTCTGAAACCACAGATTCTTTATGTGCCTTAAGCTCATCATTGATTTGATGCTCAGCCTCTCTGGTGGCCCAGGGTAAATTACTGAAAATGCAAGGAAATCCTTTGTAAAGTGTGATTGCAAGTCTTGCAGAAGAGGCAGGATCTCATGCAGCCACCATAAATAATGTGAAAAACTTCTTGAGTCACAAGAAACTATTAGCAAACATGGATGTGAGAGTTAGATCAGTTAATAACCAGAAAAGAAAAAATCTTAAGTATATAATCAGTATTTCAATAAAGAATGGTTTGAGGATGAATAAATTGCTACATATTCACACAATGGGATTTTAAATAGTTGTTAGAATGACTGTAGCAACACACAACAATATGAATGAGTCTTAGCAATGTAATAATAAGTGGAAAAAAGTACCAAAAGAAAAAAAATACAGTTAAAAAATAACTATAGATATATAATAAACATACGCTTTTTAGGACTACATATAGATGTAATAAAACTCTAAAACTGTATAAGAAAACTATACAAGGAAACTCTATAGATGAACTATCAGATGAACTTAAAATTCTAGATGATGATCACCTTGGGCCGGAGAGGACCATGAAATGGGTTGGATGGACAGTCAGATCTGAATTACTGTCAAAATCCTCACTTTATTTTGGTGGAAGATTTGAGGATAGCTATAACATTATTAAAAATAACATACTTAACTGGAAGTCCTAGCCACAACAATCAGATAAGAAGAAGAAATAAAAGGCATCCAATTAAAAAGGAAGAAGTAAAAGTGTCATTATTTACAGATGACATGATACTGTATATATAGAACCCTGAATATTCTACTAAAAAAAAATACTGGAACTGATAAATGAATCCAGTAAAGTAGCAGGATACAAAATAAATATCCAGAAAGCAGTTGCATTCCTATACATCAATAATGAACTATCAGAAAGGGAAACTAAGAAAACAATCCCATTTATAATTACATCAAAAAATACCTAGGAATACATTTAACCAAGGATATAAAAGAGCTGTATTCATAAAATTATATGACACAAAAGACAGAAATTGAAGGATATACAAATAGGTGGAAGTATATATTGTGTTCATTGATAGGAAGAATTAATATTGTTAATATGTCCATGGTACCCAAAGCAATCTATAGAGTCAACACAATTCCTATCAAGAAATCAATGGTGGGCTTTACTATTGACTTCCTGTCAAGATGGTGGCATGGGTAAACATGGCTCACCTCCTCGCACAACCACATCAAAATTACAACTAAAATATAGAACAACCATCACTTGGAATCATAAGAAATCAAGTGGAATGGAAGTCTGACTACTACAGAATTAGAGAAATCACATCTATTCAAACTGGTAGGAGGGATGGAGACATGGGATGGGCTGGTTGAAACCATGGTGGATAAAAATTCAGGAGGGATATCTCAGGCCTCCCAGCCCAGGGTTCCAGTGCCAGAAAGATAAATCCCCATAACTTCGGGCCACAACAAGCAGTGGTGATTGAGTCAGTGGAAGAAATAAAGCAGTTCCCCTTAAAGAACCCATATAGAGATTTACTCAGACTCACTCCCTCTGAGATCCAGTACTGGGGTAGCAGGTTGAAAGGTACCAGTGGCATACAGGGAGGAACTGAAGTGTCTGGCATCAAGGCGATAGCTGGGAGACAGCTTTCTCCCAGACAGAAAGATGAGCAGAGATCACTGTCCCTTTTCTAAACTCTCCTTCCACAGAGTCACAGAGCTGGCAGGCAGGTATCATATCTGAGACTCGATTAACCTGGCCAACACTGTTTGTCCCACCCTGTCAATCCTGAGACTCCATGCCACCCACTTATGGGCCCACCCAAGCTGTTGACAGTGATTTTTCCATATGAATGGCTGGTCTTGTCTCAGGCTTCACAACTTCCTAAATCCTATCAAACAAGCAACAGCCAGCTTTAGTAAGCTTCTAGTCCCCATCCTCTTGCTAAGTGACCCCAGCCCTCATATTAGCAACAGCCAGCCTAGATCCACAGCTTGCCTTTGCCTGGGAATCTCCAAGCCCAGCACAAGTAGCAGCCATCTCAGATTGCTTTATAGCTCATGCAGGGTGTCTCCAGGAGAACACAGGTTGTGGTTGACCTTGGCTTGAACCACCCAGGAAACCCTAGATCCTACACACACAGTGGACAGCTACAAATCACATCAGAACACTGCTACCCTGCCCCTACACAGCTGATCCTCCACAGATGGTGGAGGTCAATGACCAGTGGTCACAGCCAGTATTTACAGCTGACTAGCCTGGCTAAATCCCTCCCATTGACCTGCCAACAACAATCAAGGATCAGCTATAAGAGGAGGGTGTACTCATCTCACACAAAGGGGGCACCTCTAGTACCCAGCTTGACTGATAGGGGAGGTTGTACACCTGAACCCTCCAGGACACCTACCACATTAGGCCATGCTACCAAGACAGGGAGTCATAGCAGCTCTACTTAATACACAGAAACAAACACAGGGAGGCTGCCAAAATGAGGAGAGCAGCAAAACATGGCCCAAATGAAACAACAGATCAAAACTCCAGAAAAAGAACTAAAGGGAGATAAGTAATCTATCAGATGCAGAGTTCAGAACACTAGTAATAAGGATGCTCAAGGAACTTAGTGAGGACCTCAACAGCATAAAAAGTATCCAGCCAGAAATGAAGGATACACTAATCAAAATAAGAACAATTTACAGGGAAACAACAGTACAGTGGATGAAGCTGAGAATCAAATCAATGGCTTCAAACATAAGGAAGTGCAAAACAACCAATTGGAACAACAAGAAGAAAAAACAATCCAAAAAAATGAGGATAGGCTGAGAATCCTCTGGAACAACTTCAAGCATTCCAAAATTTGCATCATAAGGGTGTCAAAAGGAAAAGAGAAAGAGCAAGAAATTGGAAATCTATTCAAAAAAATAATGAAAGAAAACTTCCTTAATTTGGTGAAGGAAATAGACATGGAAGTCCAGGAAGCACAGAGTCACAAACAAGATGGAGCCAAAGAAGCCCACTCCAAGACACATCATATTTAAAATGCCAAAGGTTAAAGATAAAGAGATAATCTTTTCTTTTAAAAGATTTTATTTATGTACTTTTAGAGAGTGGGGAAAGGAGAGAGAAAGAGAGAAAGAAACATCAGGGTGCCAGAGATACATCAATCGGTTGCCTCTCCCATGCCCCCAACTGGGGACCTGACCCACAACCCAGGCATGGTGCCCTGACTGGGAATAAAACCAGCAACCTTTTGGTTTGCAGGCAGGTGCTCAATCCACTGAGCCACACCAACCAGAGTTAGAGAATCTTAAAAGCAGCAAGAGAAAAAAAGTTAGTTACCTACAAGGAGGTTCCCATAAGACTGTCAGCTGATCACTCAAAAGAAACTTTGCAGGCTGGAAGGGACTGGAAAGAAGTATTCAAAGTGATTAAAAGCAAGGATTTACAGCCTAAATTAGTCTATCCAGCAGAGCTATCATTTAGAATGGAAGGACAGATAAAGTGCTTCCCAGAAAAGGTAAATCTAAAGGAGTTCATCATCACCAAACCATTATTATATGAAATGTTGAAGGGACTTATTTAAGAAAAAGAAGAAGATCAAAGCTATGAACATTAAAATGGCGATAAATTCACAACTATCATCAGGTGAATCTAAAATACAAGTGAAGCAAACAAGAAGAACAGAGACAGCATCATGAATATGGAGAGCATTTTGATGGTTGCCAGATGGGAGGGTGGTTGTGGGGAATGGGTAGAGAGGTGAGGGGATTAAGAAGTACAAATAGGTAGTTACAGAATAGCCATGGGGATGTAAAGTACAGTATTGGAAATGCAGTGGCCAAATAACTTATACGCAAAACCCATGGACATGAATAGTATGGGATTTGCCTGAGGTAGTGGAGAATGGTGGGTGGAGCAGGGCACAGGGGGAAAAATTGGGATAACCTGCAGCAGCATAATCAATAAAATATCATTTTAAAAATGATGTCAATGGCATATTTCACAGAACTAGAACAAATACTCTAAAAATTTAGATGGATAGCCACAGCAATCTTGAGAAAGAAGGACAAAGTTGGAGGAATCACAGTACCTAATATCAAACTTACTACAAGGCCATAGTAACCCAAACAGCACGGTACTGACATAAGAACAGAGAAATGGATCAATAGAACAGAAGAGAGCACTATAAATAAACCCACACCTATATGGTCAATTAATATTTGACAAAGAAGGCAAAAACATACAATGGAGTAACGATAGTCTACTCAATAAATGGTGTTGGAAGAACAGATATGTGTAAAAAAAATGAAACTAGACCACCCTCATACACTATGCACAAGAATAAACTCAAAACAGATTAAAGGCTTGGGTGTTAGATTTAAAACCATAAAAATCCCAGAAAACACAGGCAGTAAAATCTCAGATATTTCTTGAAGAAATTTTTTTTTGCCTTGAGCAAGGAAAACAAAAGAAAAAAAATAAACAAATGGGACCACATCAAACTAAGAAAATTTTTCCACA